>JANHFY010019071.1:4642-45759 GCA_027560095.1 Chloroceryle inda
GAGTTGGATCAGGGGTTGGACTCGATGATCTTGGAGGTCTTTTCCAACCCAATCTATTCTATGATTCTATGACTCTTTCGTCATTACCCTGCAATGTTGAGTGGTTTGCTTTCCCACTAAGGAGGGGAAAGCTACATCCACACGGTAGTTTGGTTCCATGTTTAGTAGTCATGCCTTTTAATGGGAGAATATATAGCATGGTGTGGAGGTGCAAGGACAGTAGATCACCAGTGTGGACACTGGCTTACAGGCAAGCCTAGTGACACTGTCAAAGATGGAAGAATGTGACCTTCACTGCAGTGTTTATCTGCTCACCCAAAAAGCTTTTCAGACAGTGCTGTGAGGAAATTCCTCATCAAAGAAGGAATGCCCAGAGGACAGAGATAAAGAGGTACAGAAGGTCCCTGTAATGTCATTATCCCATTGTCCCAGCAGCAGGTGAGTGAGGCTCTTCTGTCTTCAGAAGGAAAACCCTGTGGCTTGGGACTGTTCAGAAATGCCTTGGCACTCACTACTCATGTTATAAAGAATGGCAGGGTTCAGAGATGGCAGGTGCTAAAACACCACTCTGAAAATTAGATTTTACTCTAGAGTAGGCTCACAGAAAAATTTAGGCTGCAGGAGACCTCCAGAGGTCATCTAATCCAAACTCTTGCTTAAAACAGGGCAAGCTTCAACTTTAGATGAGACTGCTCAAGGCTTTGTTCAAGCGAGTTCTTGTTCCTCCTCATCTCTTGCCAGGGCCTGCCCTGTATGTGCACCTCAGTAGGTGAAGAAAACACCTTCTTCCTGCTGCTGGCAGCGATACACTTCCAGCTTCTGCTGCTGAGGGACCCCCATCCTCCACAAGCTTGGGTGTCATCCCAAGATGTTCACCATTTGCCAGTCATCCTAGAAGTCTCTGCCAAGCCTCTGTATTCCCATCTCTCCTCTCAAAGGGTCGGTGACTTGACCAGGCTGTACCTCTCCAAAAAGAGACAACTACTGCCACCCTGATAGGCAACTGACTTTGCCTACCACCTGGACAGACATGCCTCCTCTCGGGAGCCCCATCCCATAAATGAGAAGAGGGATGTGAAGCTACTCTGTGCACCCCTGCTACCCCACAGACTACCTGCCCCCTAACAGTTTCTCATGATGTTTTGTGTGTGGCTCCTGGTTTAGTCAGGAGACATTTGCAGTGTGGAAACTGCATAGGCCATTTAATTCTTCCTCCTGTGAAACACTCCCGAAGCAGGGTCAATCAATCCAGGAAACCTCTGTAACTGCTGGTAGGAAATGGCAAAATGTTTTCTGGATCACACAGAGTAGGATAACAAATGTAAAAGAAAACAGAGACCATCAGGATTGTGTCTTGGTACTGTCACATTCTTCTCTGTCCTGAACAAGCACTGTCCCATTCTGATAGTGCCCACCCAGAATGATGATGCAAGAATAATTTCCCTAGCCCGTTACCTTGACCTGTCTCTTTGCAGCATTCCTCTGGCTCTCCATCAAGAATTATTTACTTGTCTTTGGCTTCCTCATCTAACCCACCATATTTATAACCTGTCTTTCAGCACTGATGGTGGTCACAGCTACCCACCTCACAGCATTGGTGCCATTCCACAGCTACCCCTGCTTTTGAGATTTTTCAGCAGGAGCCTCTATGCTTTGCCTTATGCTACTCCTAATGCCTGGAGGCAGTGTTCTTCAAAACCTTCATTAAATCATGCCTTTGACATGTTGTCTACACAAAATGGGACAGCAGTTATGTAGCAATGTGGCTGACCTATGATGACTGATTACTTAGCAACATTATATTCTTATTTCCCTGTACCCCTCTGTCAGACCCTCTGAATGTGTTGCAGACACATCAGATTTCTCCTCTGAGAGTCAACCCTTTATCTTGACCCCCTGCCTGCACAGTTTCCATCAGCCCCAGGCTGGCAGAGGGAGTATGGGACCAGAGGGGTCCTATGTTCCCATCATCCACCAGGTTTCACTGGCGAGACCCCTGCACCCAGGGACGCAGAGCAATGTGGTGGTCCCTGGGTGGGCGATGCCTCCTCCCTTTCCTGAACTGGTGCACACAGTCGCTGAATTGGGGGAAGCTGCAAGATCTGCTGTTTCCGTTGCTTTGTAATGAGATTGTAAATACTCTGATGCAAGGAAAGAGCTTTTGTTCTGCCTGATATAATGCCGAATACAAGGGGGTCTGTCTATGACTTGGCATGCCTGTTTCTGCAGTAATAAAGACAATAAATAGGCCTTAGCCATTCATAATTTATAATTTTTGTCTTGAGCAATCAGGAGAAATTTTAGGCTGGTTGCTTGACTGACAAAGTACAAAGCAGCACCCAAACTTTTAACCAGAAGCTTTTAACCTTCTGTCAGCATGATCAAAAATAAGCTCACTTCCAGAAAAATAACCAGGAGAAAGATAGCCAGAAAGATAACCATCATCTTTCAGACTTCTAAATAATTCCTGAACTGGGATTCAAGCTCAAAGCACTTTTAGCTCCTTTGTTGTCAAGGTTCATAAAAGAGATTACTGATGCGGGAAGGAAACGAGAAGTAAAGAGAGCATAGATCATTTCTGTGGTCCAGGTTTTGTCTTAGTCAATGTAGAGGAGGGCACTAGCACACCTGACAGGTGGAAACCTTCAGTAGCAGTGAGAACTATCTACAACCTTCATATGGTTCTCTGTATTAGTCCTGGAAAATTAGAAATACAGAGCCGCCGGGGTGGAGACGGGAGTCTTTCTGTAAAGCATAACATACAGATGTAAAATTTTGATCAGTTTCTGCAGTTTTAACACAAAAAAATGTAAAATTCTTTTCTCAATGGGTCTCCAACTTTAAGAATTTGTAACAATAGCAACACGTATTTGGTCAGTCTATTCAATGTTCTCTGCACTTCCATTTTAACAGCAAGGACGATGACAGAACTGGTGTCAATTCTACAGGCAGACAGGATGCCAATGCACTTTAAGTGATCCTTGATAAGATTTCAAGTGAAAGAAGGCAAGAAAGACAGAGAGATATAAGGCAAGGAAGCCTCCCCCACTTCAAATTCTTCAGGCTGACCTGTCAGCCTCTATGTTACTACATTTGGACTTGAATTTCTCACCAAGGTCAGGGTAGATTAGAAGGTGCCTTCATATCTGCCAGAAATACTACTCCCCGGTGAACAGGAGCATGTAGCTCCATCATCTTTAAGAGAAAAGAAGAGTTTGGTCTTCTCCAGCCAGCAGTGTGTAGTGCACAGGGGCCTCCCAGTGTTAACTCCAATTGGCACCAGCAGGTCATATTCTCTCTGTAATCCCACATCCTCCCCCTCTCTGTTTGGATCTGAGCAGCAGACTTGAAAAACAACTGAAAATATCAGAAAAACATAGTGAGATTTGAAAGATAATATAATCATCTCATGATCATCAGCATTCACTTCTTTTCATGCTGTTTGTGGGAAATATGTAATTATTTTTTTCTAAATCACCCTTAAAACACAACAGAAGAATTATGTGCAGCCAGGCAAGGGCTTCATTTCAGGAATGACCTCAGGACTCACATTTCCTCTTGCCTGAAGCTCAATTCACATTTGTAGGGAACTTGCTCAGTGGGAGACATGTTTTTCTTAAATGTTCAACAGCTGCATGGAAGCTAGGCAGTGGGAACAACAGAGGGGCCGGCGAAGAATAAAAATCATAATACTGTATTCCCCCCTTGTCTTTTAAAAGTGAATGAAAAGTAAGGAAGGAAAGTCTGAAAATCCTGATGTGATGAGACCAAGGCACATAGTGGCCTGCCAGAGGTCATAAAGGAGCCTGAACAAAGCACAACATCCATAGTCCAGCCATGTTTACAGAAGTGTCTAGCTCCACCAGAGTTAGTAATTGAATGCCAGAATGTAGAATAGCTAGACTTTTTTCTTTTTTTCTTTCCAGTAAAGTTCTAAGTAACATAGTGCTGAGGAAAAGCAACGTAAAACATTGAGCAATGAGACAATGAGACAGCTTTATACAAAGTTTGTATTTTAAAGCAGACTAGAAAAATCAGAGGATTTGCTGAGGAAGATGTCCAGGGAAGATGTCAAGAACCAGAAAAGGAAGGACGCTGTACTAAGCAGCAGGTGACCACAAAGCACTGAAGGTAAATGTTAACCAGAATTTTCCTTTTGGCCACTTAACTTCCCATATGTCATTTTACATGTCACAAACTGAGCTTACACCCTTTTTTGCTCCTTTGTGGTGTTAGTTTACATCAGTGGAAGCAGCTACTTGGGCTAATTTGGAATAAATATTTTCCTGCTTTACCTTTCCTGTGTGATGGCTTGCTCAGCTGGAAATCAATCTTTGTGCATCTCACAGATAAGAGAGAGGAATTAAGAAAGGGAAGCTAAAGAGAAAGCAAAGAGGAAAGAGAGGCAAAGAAGCCAGGAGTGGCAGAAATCATCAGGGACAGAGGACGCAAAGGGCAGGTAGGAGGGAGGCAAAGAAAATCAGTGGGACCCCAGAAGTTGCAAAGAGGACAAAGCAATGAGAGGAAAGGAAGCAGAGTTGTTTGTTTGTTTTTAAATGGTGTTTTATTTGAAAAATGAATGCTAAATAATCACAAGAGGCTTAGCCTATGCTGATGCTGTTGTATCAATGAGCACTTTCTTGTTGAAATTAGCTGTGGCCTCATCTGTGTGCCAGTAGTCCTTCATCAAATCAATGGGTGACTCCTTGCTCAGCGGATGCCCATGTGTGGTGGTGGTGAGCCGATAATGGTGACAGAAATTAGCCCCTCTTTATCTGGCCTGACTCTGGCTACAAGACTAGACAAGCTGAAGATATTAATCTTGTTAAAGGTCATAGGGCCCAGCAAGATGAATCAGAACTCCTAGAAGGAGTTGAGGTCTCTCAGAATGTGTGTTCTCAGATTCGAAAGCACACACATGTCTGTCAGGTTGTGGAGAGGAGCATTGGCTGTGTTTCTCTAGCCCCATAGTGGAGTGGGTGCTGGCAAAAGCCCAGTCTAGGAGGCAGAGAGAGACTTGGACATTCAAATGGTTCATAAATGACTTCCATCTGAGGCTGCAGAGGAGAGGTGACTTGGAGACTGGAGATGTTTCAGAGCAGTACCTCTTCTGCAGTGAAGTGTTGCATGCTCCAGGCAAGGCAGGAGCACTCTGAGGAAAGCAAGACTTCATAGCAGCATATGGATGTTACCTTGTAGCTTATTTCTTGTTGAATTAGAAGTTGTAAATCTCTGCATTTGTCAGTACAGGTTTGAGACTTGAGGCAGCATAAAAAAAAATCTTTCCAGCACAATATGAACGCTCTGGCAAAGCTTAAAAACAGTTGTTTTGTATAACTATTCAGATTTTCAGACCTGTCCTCAGATTTCAGTGGTGTAATGCAGAAGCTCAGTAAATCCCTTTGCCCACTGTATCTGACAACCTGCAAACTGCTGCTTTAAGAATACAAGAATACAAGGTCAGTGTGTGGTAACAAAGCTCAAGTGGACTTTACTAAAGTTTACTCTCAAAAGTAGTCAGTACTGACCTAAATCTGCTCCCAGAAAAGCCAGCTGCAAGACAGGAGTGTTCTCAGAGGGACTCTCAGCACATGTTAGAGATATGGTTGGAGCCTGGCAGGCATTTCTTGGCACCAGCTCTTCATGAATAGATACATGTGTAGCATGCCAGCCCACCGGTGGGGCAGTCACTGTGTCTTCCCATTCCCATTCCCCAGGCATGCAGAGCTGCCTGTGCTGCCTGACTGCTGAGGCACTCGCTGCTCCAGGGACTTGGGAAAGTCCCCTCTCCACTGGCACAGGCACAGGTCCAGTTTGGCCTTCTAGCCAGAGGCCAGGAACTTGGCAAATCCTTTATTCATCAACAGTTTCTTCTCAGTGCTAGTTATCCAACCTATATTAAAATACATTATTTAGTTTTTGAGAAGGGCTGCTTTTTAAAAGCCTGTTACTCTTTCCAAGCCTGAAGTGTGAGGCATACGGGAAAGTCAGAGATGTTAAGTTATGCTTTGCGTGGGTTTTTCTTTTTGTACATCTTTCAAATGACAAGCTGGGACCTCACACTGGGCTGCACAGGCTGTGCTCACAGACAATGATGTCTGTGAACCTCTGTGCAACTGCTTGCCCACCCATAGAGCTATAGACAGCGTGACAAAAATTATAGGTTCAGGCCAACCTGTCAACCTGTGACTTGGAGGTCAGAAGTGATGAGAGCAGAGGCACCGTCTACTGGATCAGACTAAAGTCCTTTTAGCTCAGTGGTGTGATGCTGATACTGTTCAATACTGGATTATCGCAGGGGTAAAGATCCCATTGAGGAATGCTTGTGGTATTTCATAGGCTATAATTTTTGTTAAGCTCTGTTATGTAGTGGCTGACAGATTTTTTGGGGGAATAAAGTTTTCCTCCTAGATTTTATCTCGCTTACTGCATATTTTAAATGCAATTTCAAGAAACAATAAATACACTTGGAAACTACCCCAGATTGTGTCAGGAAATAAACCTGGCAATTGAAAAAGTGATAATATCTTCTAAGTTTTTAACCACCCTCCATCTAATTGTTATGATTTTGTCATTTTAATCTCTACTTCAACGAGTACTAAATCTCATTAAACTCCTTTGCATAATACTCTAATTCCAAATCCATCGGTCATTACCCCAAAGCATGTAATAATGTGATACCTGCCATGGCCAAAAGTAACGTGAGACATGGGTATAAGCTAGCTGATTAGTAATTTTTTTCTGTCTAGACATCCACACTGCATCATCAAAGAAATAGTCAGATTGCTGCTCTGTCCCAAGGGGTTTATCACATGATTACCTGATCCCTTTCAAACAAATGGTGTGCGTACATCAATCCAAAAGGCAATGTAAGGCTGTCCAGAGCCATATTTCTGCAGATTCCCCTAAAGGCACAGACAAGAGGTCTTTTCCCTTCTGAGGGTCCGAAATGCAGCAGGAGTTAATTACCTTTACATAGCTGCTGTGGACTTCCAATCTGTCAGCTTTAAGAATATTTATACCAGGAGGGGATGGTGGTGCAGGGGCGGAAATTCTCTGCAGGTGGAGTGGTGCTGGGGAAAGGATTCCCCTCTCTTGGGCCACCATTCTCCAGCACAGGACTAAACACAGAATTGGTGCCATTTCCAGTAGTATTCTCACACGACTGTGTTTCTTCTCTTGTATTGTCCTTGTGAGGCTTGGGAGCATCTGCCTGCCTCATTGCACTCGGCTATGCCTTTTTGTTTGTTTTTTAGCTCCGCAAAATTTTGTGAGGGGAAGCAGCACCAATAGCTTTTAAAAGGACTGATATTTTTGTGATAGAAGAGAAGTTTAGTTATAACCTTGTAGATGTAGGACAATACTGCATGGAAGAGTAAATGCAAACTGCTGATGTAGAAATGCATATGATGGCTAACTATGCATACAGAGTTAGTTAATGAGGATGTGATCTACATCCCGAGTTGAATCCTGGCCCTGCTTAGACCATGGAATCATACACATGGAAAACATAATATAAAATCGTCAGTATTACCTCTCTGACACAAGGGAGGATCAACTATAACTGAGCTATTCTTGACTGCTGCTCATCTATCCTGTCCTCTAAGACTTCCAGTGACAGAAACATTGCAGCTTCCTAAAATAATCCCTATCCTCAGTGGAGCCTGATGCCTGTGCAGCACTCTGCTGCCTTCTGCAGAAGGCCAGGGGTCTGTCCTGGAGCTGCAGAGACCTTTAGAGAAAGGAAGAAGGTCTTCACCACTCTTGGGCTGTGCTTTGAAGTTCCTTTTCTCTGCAGCACCACTCTTGTGCAGAACATCCACTCTGCCACTTCTCTGACCTCTTCTGCCTGCCCCCCACATTATGGTTTGCTGCCTCCCCTCATCTGGTGGGGCTGTGATGTGAAATGTATCCCTGAGACCATCTGCATTAGGAAAAAAATATGCAGTTCCCCTCACCAGTGGCAAATAGCACTGGTGGGGTGGTGGACTGGAGCATGTGAGGGGAATGGTGTCCAAGAGAGAGAAGGTTGGGATGGTTTCACTGGGTTTTCTACTGGCAGAAATGATCATGGAAGGGGACTCTAACTCACATTTCTCACCAGTTAGCTGAAAGCAACAGCTCTTGATTGGGAAATTCCAGAGATGTTACAGTTAAACCCAGTCTTCCAAAAAGAAGTCTACACTTAACGCTTCATGGATTTCTTTTCTCAAGCACATGTATGAAGACCAGTGTGAGCCTCAGCCTCAGTAAAACTATTTTGAATGCTTTTTGTCAAAGCTGCCAGTCCGTGTCATGAAGCAACATGTTATTAACTATACATTACATTGATTTTCAACATAGCAACTCAAAACCATTGAGGTATTTTTGAGTACCTGAATTTGCTTTTTTCAACTTTTACATTTGTATTTTTCATATCCTTAAAAAAAATCTAATTAAAAAAAAAATAATTAAACACTTTTAGGAAAGAGCGGAGTAGTACTGCCCTCAAGCCTTGCCTGTGGTGCTTGTCGGTGAAGTTTTGTTTTGCAGAAGCTTTTCTCAGCAAAGATCTGATTCTCAGCATTGATATTTACAGTGGATGAGTTGAGAGATCCATAAAAACAGGGACTAACGAGCACAGCTATGCTCAAAATGTTTCTTTGTGAATCACCCACAATTTTCTTATCCAAACTGAGAAAACATTGTGTTGCTATTACAGTACACAAGGTCATGTCAAATTGTGAAGTAAAAATTATTTTCTGTTTGCTGATTTTACTTACAATGTTATGAAGTTCCAGGTCTAAACATTGTTCTACAATGTCTCCCTTGCCAGTTTTCCAAGTATCCTGTATCAGAGACATTTGTCTGTCCTTGACCGGAAACTAATATGGTACAGGAGGAGCTTTTTGAAACAATAAAACTTCTTGGGTATTTTTATTTATACTGCAAATTGTTCTGCTTGTAAGCAAATATTCCAAGAACCTATTAGGCATGGCTCTGCTTTTCTGAAGAGCAGCTATGGTATAGCAAGTCAAGCTGCTCAGGTGAGAGAAGCTAATGAATAGATAAATGTAAATGTTTATTTTTATGTCCCTTCATTCTTCAGCCACTGGCTTATGTGAGATGGAAAGCCGGGTGGGCTCACTAAATGTTTATTTGGTTTGCACCAGTTTTGCAGCATGTCTAGACTCAACGGGAGAATCCACATCTCTGCACTGGAGCACATGAAGCAGATGAATAATTTAGTTATTGGTTATTGAAACCCAATGCAAGATGCAGTTAAAACAGAGAAAGACTAAACGGCTAAGTGCCCTGAGTTTCACTGGGCATCCTTAGTTACAGCATAATATCCCACTGTCATGTCCCGTGGTATCTATCCAGGGAGGAAATACTTTGGAGCATTCCATTAGATAAAAATATGCAGCCAAGAAGAATTCCAGCAAAAGATAATGCTGTGCTACAAATATGTAATGTGAGTAAAAGGCATTGGTCAGTAGGGTCTCTGCAAAAGCAATCTCAATCCTCTTAAATTGTCAGGCTCTTGATATTTATTCTCCCTGGTCATTATAAACAAAATATTTTATTATTTTTATTTATTAAAATAATAATAATTTTTAAAAAGATATTTCCAATTATGTGGGATGAGAGCTCTCAAGCCAGTAGAGACATGAGATAATGTGGTGTTACTACAGATGCAGTTAGTCTTCAATGCAAGGACTTGTTTAGTGTCTGGAAGAGCTCTGTTTTTCAGAGAAAAAACCTTTCATAAGCTCTGATCCTATTGTTATAGGAACCAAAGTGAAAAATTACACTCTGAACACATAGAATAAATATTGCTCTGCATAATTTTTCTTTAGTGATCATTAGTTTATGGAGGCTTTCTTACTACTCTTACCGTCTCGTGTAATCTAACATCATAAGGATGTGCCGCATAAATTGTAGTGTCAGTATGAGCTGACATGGAAATGTATTTCTTTCTTTTTCTTTGTTTTTGTCTGTTCTTTTTTTTTTTTTTCCTTATTTTTCACATTTTATTTTATTATGTTCATTTAGGTTTTATGAATCCTTGCTGTGCTTGCAAGTGGTCACACTGAAATACAATGTTGAGAGGCAAGAGAGCCAAAACTGACAATGGCTGCAAAAAAAGTTCAGCTACAAATAAAAATTAACCCAATGTCTGTTTACATAATCCAGGCAAAATACAAAAAGTAAACACAGAATATTATGAAATAGCAATTAAACTGACAGATTCATTCTGGCAGGGGGGTTGGACTTGAAGATCTCCAAGGTCCCTTCCAACTTCTAATACCCTGTGATACCTGTGATACCTGTGATTCACTTTGAGTCGTCTAATAATACGAAGTGTTTCTAAAAGGTGTACTTCCTCTATTTGGGAATGTTCTGCTGCAATCCAGAAATGAAGAAGAACATGATGTATGTCAATAGCTTAATGAAAGCAGGGGAGATGTTTGAAATATGAATTACATGAGATAAATATGACATTCCAGGCAAAGTGTGACCATCTTGTGAAGCTGGAAATGTTCTGAGATAGTTGACTTTCATACAAAGTTCAATATAATTGCCTGTGGTTCACACACACACACAAAAAAAAAGTCTATTCAGAAGAGAAGAACACAATTTGTCTGAAACAGTAGGAGAGATCTGTGAGGAAAGAAAAAGACTTTTTTAATGCCTTCAAACTTGCAGGGACTAGAAATCTGGTACACTTAGATAAAGGATAAATTTTCTTGTGTGTATCAGAGTATGTATAGTTCAGATCACTGGCACCTAATGATGGTTTTTAACAGCAAGATTTCATCACTTTTAAAAAAATTTTCTGAAAGCAGGAGTCTCAGGGTGACCTTTCCAAGTTAAATGATGGAAGAATGTTTTCCCAGGAGAAGGGTCTATGTCTTCCCCACCTTATTCAGGATGTTGAGACCTTGTTGAAAATATTAACTAATTCTGGAAGAGGATGGGAAAGAGGCCATCAGGTGACAAAGCTGATGAGAAAACATCCTATGGAGGGGCAGCTCCAAGGGGTGAAGGGGATATGAGTCTTCCTACTGTGAGTTTCAGGCAACACTTTGATATGTGCGAGGAGAATTATCACAGGTTTTTGTAGATATCTTTCAGCCCTGTCTTTCCAGATCATGAATATCTGTTTATGGGTCCGTTTAATTTAATAGCTCATCCAGATAAATATTAACTCATAATATTATTCCACATACATCGTTATACTCCTGTGTGCTGTGTAGTAGATGTTATATTAGAACTATGAAAGTCTTAAAAACTTAAGCAAACTGCAGGGTGCAGGGAGAACGTGTTTTTAAATTACATCAACAAATGTTGCTGGAGAAAAAATAAGTACATTTTTCATCATACAAGCACCTCTTCAGAGCTATGTGATTTTAAAAATTAAAATACCATTTGTAATTAGATGTTTCTCTTCAGCTCTAACAATAGTTATACTTTGTGATATAGCCTGTCACACGGCCCACCTTCTCTAGCTAAATTAGTTACTTGTGTTTCTTACATGTATATGATTATAATATTTTTATGCCTACCTGACTTCTTGCACTAATTTAACTGTCAGTTTGTCTTGAAACCACTTAATTAAGATAGTGCAAAATTATTGTGTCCACTCATTTGGACCAGACTTATTTAATTTGGCCAGACTCAGACAGGCACAGGTTTAAGCTGAATGAAATAAATCTTTCTATTCTGTTTTCACACAGGCTTTGTAACAATATACCTGCTTTGGTTAGTTAGGCTTGGAGTTTGAGTTCACTTTTGCTAAAATGCCTGTTTTCATACAAGCGTTCTTGCAGACATAAGCATACCCATGCTTGTGATGGTGGCTGTTCTAATCAAACACTCCTACACCTGCAAATTCTGTCCCTGGCAGAGGCATTGACCTACTTTGTCAGTGTTGGCAGTGGCCAGATCTGGATTTACTGAAGCAAGAAGGGAATGCTAAGGGATGTATGGGATGTACAGTGCCCTGCCACTCCCCCCAGCCCTCTTACTACATGTTGTATCCCTATAAACTGCTAAAGGAGCAGTATCATCCCCAGCATTCATGATCAGCTGTGTCTGGCCCTGCATAAATTACATCTGCCCTCCAGACTTTGAGGGCACTGACTGCATCAGCCCAGAGTGTGAGGAGCTGTTAACCCACATCAGCAACCCTGTGTCACCAGAAGCATCTTAAGTAGACAAGTCACACTGCCAGATCATTGTATTTACCAGGGTAGTTTCTTCATCTTGAGGACAGGGTGGTTGTTTTATCCACAACATACTGCAGAAACAATAATTAAAAAAAAAAAAAAAAAAGCAAAAGCAAAGAAGCTTTGGTAGTGAAGCTGCATTTGAACCAAAAGACATGTCTGTGAAGGATTTTGTGCTGGCAAAGCGTTCCTACTGGAAACATGTCAATATATAGAGGAGTCCAATGCATGTACTCACACAAGTTAGCACTGATGTACTTAAATTGATTTAGTTTGATTGTAGCTCACTCATAGCTGTGTCACAGCTAAGACACAGAACCCATAATCACTCCCCTCTTCAGAACATTACTGTCAGTATGAGTTCTTAGCAAGGAGGAGTCTGATCTCTCTAGGTTGGATGCAATTCATGCCCAAAGTGACACATACTCATATGTGTTAGCCTATGCCATTACATATTGCTGCTCCTGCATGCTTTTGAAACCATCACAGTATTACCTTCAGTGATGCCCAGGATAAAAGGTGGCCAAGCTCAGAGGAGCAGTACCCCTCTCAGCAGCAGCAAATGCTTTCCTGCCCATTATATTAAAGACATGAAGTCTCACTGTTTATCGAGCAAATAAACAGGGTTAGTTCTCTACCACAGGCAAAAGTCCCTTGTGACATCACTTTCCCTCCTCCCTTTTAACTGCAACCAAGTGATGAAAAAGGACAGTCCATTTGGTACAGTGCCTGAGGGGAGGGAGGAAGGCATGTGCACCCCTCTTCTCCCACAAGAGGTTTCCTAGGGTCCTGCTGCCCTCCTGGCAGCACCCCAAAGATTCACAGGACACCCAAGAGCTGCAGCCCAGAGCATCTGCCTTTAACCTTGACCTCAGAGCAACCCTGCCACCACACCAGCCAATACTCCCCACTGGAAATAAGAAAAAAGAAGAAGCTTTATAAAATATTTCTACAGCTGAATTTTTGTTCATCCAGAGAAGGGGTGGTGTGTCATGTCTACCTCTTGGCCTCTTTGGTCTCCTCTTGTCAGCAGAGCAGCTGCCTGGTTCACGTGATAGTGAGAGGAGACAGTAACAGGGGAGTGCAGCAGGGGCAGTGATCTTCCTAGCAGAGGATGTGGGGATACCACTGATTTGGGGATGAAAGTCCAACCTAATTACATGAATCTGTTTTTACACATTTGATTTAAACATATCAATATCAATCATTTGATTTAAACATAAATCTGCAGTTCAGTTACAAAGAAAAAGCTTCCAAATTTCTGAATTTATAAGGTCATCTTGATCACAGATGTATAAGAATATGGCTCTGGGGAATGCCATCATTTTCATTATTCATGTAGTCTGGCCTATTTTCTCCCCTGTTCTGAAAAGATTGCCTTTGTATGTACATGTGAGTGTATACACACACGTGTGTGTATGTGTGAAAGAGGGGATTTTTCATATAAAGTAAGTAGAAAATACCATTCTCCAAAAGATTGTTGACTCCATATGTATTTTGCTAGTGCCACCATAGAAGGCAGTATCCCCAAGCAGAATTATGGCTACGTGACCACCCCCATATACCACGGAGGCATGAATTTCTGGCAGCTCCATGATGACTGTGCAGGGATGTCCTAGCTGCCACGGAGCTGATGATAGCAGGACGACGTCAAATTCCTCCACTTACAGGACAGGAGAGCCACATTTGCAGGTCTCATGGTTTTCAGGCACTTCTAGCAACAAAGCTCTGAACCCAGACACAGGCAGGAGCATTCTTTGGGTCTGGCTGGGCTTGCCTGGGTGGATAGAGCGTGGGCGGATAGTCCCTTTTGGGGGAGGCACATCTGGGTCCTTGGCAGGACAACAGTGCTATCGCAGCAGGGATTTTGTGAGTGACAAAGCCTATAAGCAGATAAGTCATTCCATCCAGAGGGAGCGGTGCTAATAAACCTATTTAGCATCTTGTTAATGTCTTTGAAAGGTTTCACAAATATTAGCTACACTGAAACACTTGTACCTGCCATGCTATGGGAGCCAAGGTGCTGTCCTAATCCAAATATCACAATTTTTTCTCATTTTACATTTATAACGAGGACTAAATTGGTGCAGATCAATCAGTGGTGAATGCTCCTCTCCTCCCCCCACTCTGCTGGGTGCCAGCAGCCTGGATCACTCATCCCTCCTGACATTTCCAATTCCTCTCTTTTGTCTAAACCATCCACACTTACATGAAATGGTGACACTTAACTGTTCTCCACACAACCTGCTCAGTCATGATACTGCTTTTTGATGCACGTGTGTCTAACATTTCTATATAAAAGTACTGTAGTCTTTTGCAATGTTTTAAAGTATTACATATTTTTATATATTAAAAAAAAAAAATCCACAAAGCTGTATTTCTGAAGGAAGCAATTAAAATTCAAGACACAATCATTGTTGTCAGAGGTGGCTTTTGATCCACCACAGGCACAGTGAGCACACACCTATGAGCTGGTGTCATGTTGATGGCTGCAGCGGCTCTGGGATGCACCCATCCCTAGGCAGATCCAAGGGGTCACCCTGTGCTAGCAATTCTGGCAGCTGCATTCTTAAGGGGGGTGTGTGTGTGTATGTGTGTGACAGAGGTGGGTAGCTCAGCCTGATGTCAGGAGTCACCTTTCTGATTCTGAATCACACCTAAACCCTTTGTATAAAGTAATCATTAGACTAGTTGCAAAGATAGGGGGCACTTATCATGGTGGAGAAACACAAAGCTGGGAAGATAAGAGATAAAGATAACACTGACTCATCATTCAGGCCATCTGGATTTGGTTTATGGTACACATTCCTCATCATCTGTACTGGAGACCAGAGGATTTCCTTGTTTTCCTCTTCTTTCATTCTCCTAGCCTGTATCACAGCCACCCACCACTGTGGACAGAGCGTGCTATGTGAAAACGTTCTTCAAACAATGTGTCAAAGGGGTCTACGAGCACTCAGCCAGTGCCAAAAGCTGTCAGATGAGGAGTCACCTAAGGGCTGAGCATCATTCTGCCTTTCTCCATGCTGTTACAGTGCCCTTTCTGCCTTTATTCACATACACACACATGCACATGTAGGGGGAACATAAAGTTAAAACAGAGGAAACATGTCACCTAGCCCATGTCCTCCTTGTCTCCCTCCAAGAGGTGGGAGGCTTACAGAAGCTTGCTGCCTCCGGGCACCCCTCTCTGCTTGCTTCTGTCAATCCGAGCTGGTGTAGCAGAGACCTAACGCCATGACTTCATCAGGTGGCTAATCTAGTTTTAGGACACTTGGTGCTGGGCCAAAAACCTGTCAGTCTTGTGGTGCAGAGCACTGAAGTGGTTCCTGTCAGTGCTGCCAGCTCAGCTTTCTCCAAGGGGTGGCAAATGGGCTTTGTGCCAGGTAGCACATCGTCTCCAGAAGCTGATGGAGAGCCAAGCCCAGCGTAAACACAGTCTGCTCTGACTAATGTGACAGAAATATGATATGAATAAAGTCTGCACTTCCAGGTGACCCGATGGTGCATGGAGGTAATGACTGAATGACTGTAGATCCATGTTCTGCCTGGCTTCCTGATTCAAGGACATGGAGATGTCCCTGGCTAGGGACCACATCAGAATCCTCAGGCAAGGCAGAGATGCTAATCTCTTCCTTCACCCCTCTATTGGCAAAAGAGAACTGCATCCATGGCCTCTGTGGCAACATTTACCCTGGGTCCGCAATATGAAGAGTAAAGACATGATAGCCATTATACTGAGTCTTTCACCCCTTGAGAATGCATTGAAGCAGTGACTGACATACCTACTCCCCTCTTACAGCCCGAGTTACTACCGGTCTGCAGCACTCATATCAGCCAGACCCCCAGCTTGTGTTGTTTACAACAATTTGAGGTTTGAAATTGCCCTGTTAAATGAAGTATAAAGCCAAGCTGAGAAAATACTAAACAGATTCTTATCTTGTAGTTGGCTGCATTTATATGGAAATATGGATCATTACCCAAACCAAAACCTTTTCAATAATGAGATTAGAAAACATGTTTGGTTTTACTTTTTGCATTTAAATGAAAGCATGAATTAGTGCCAAAGGATATGCAAAAAAGAATATGAAAGAACAAATCTGTATCTCTGGCCAGAGATGAAGACAGGAATGCATCAAAAAAGTAACTTTACCACTCCCACAGTGCTAATGCCACTGTTACTGTGACCTACACAAACCTACAACACCCCTGCTCATCTTCATGCATGTAGCTGCAACCCTGCCTGATTAAGAGGACCAACCTCAAAGAGTCAAGGGAGGCTTTCTCAGAGCTGTAGGATCCACGTTTGGGGGTGGTTAGTCCTGGCAGAATAGCACAAGGTGGTCAGAATACGTCTCAGGACCAGCAGGTTAAGTGATAAACACGTCTACACTTATTTAAAAATAGCAAAGTCTGAGGTGACTCTGAAGAAAATGGTGTTAGAAGTGCCACAGAGAATAATAAAGATCTGTGAGATTGGCTATAAAAAGTGCAGTAGGAGGAGAGAGGTGGAGATTTATGAGGACTTCTTATAAGGCATTACAGAGAGAGAATGAAGAAGAAACAGAAATGTGTGTGGAGACTCCAGAGGACATGCTCTAATTTCGTATCTGAAGATGCACATGCATATATAGACAAGTGATTACTCCAGTGTATTGGTAAAAGCATATGCAAACAGGTATATACATATGCAAGCATCGGTTTATGTTCACTGATATGAATAATGCATGTACAGTTGCCTGTAAATGCAGTGTCCTGTGGCTTTTATTGGTGCAAATCAAGATTCCTGCATTTTCAAAATATGGTCCCTTGTGTCTATTTGCACCAATGCTTGTGTTTTATTAGGCGATTGTGTGTATTTTACAGAGGCTATGCTGAAGAGATCTATACCAGTCACAGCAGTAGATGGGGATGCTGTCAATCTGAATGGACAGCATAACTACCTTGGATAACAGAGCACTAGCGTAACCATCTTTTCATGTCCTGAGTTAATGTACAACAGACTCATCACATGATCAAGCAAGCAAGCTAGTACTGCTGGCTTGGAAAGGAAGAGCTGACAGGATTGCAGCTTTCCTCTCACTGAAGTGAGTGAGGTGGCCACCTATCTTTGTGATGTTGAGGCAAGAGATTTGGTTATAAAGCTAAATAAAATGCAGTGATTGATTCTCAGATGGTGATGGACTCACTGCACAGCCATAAGCAAAGCATTACTCTTTTGTTCTTGCTTGATGCCACAGCCAAAAGGGAATATGGGAATTCTGGGGGGGTCTCAGATGTGCTGTTAACCAAAACACCATTTGTGAGGTGCTCTGAGAGGATAAGTTTTAAACTGCTTCAGAAACGACAGTATTGTTGAAGAATTGCCTAAGGTCAGTGTCTTCCCAGCTGGGAGGATTTGAAACTTTATTGTGAAGGCTTCAGTGGAAATTAACATTTGGGGTTCACTCCCTCTGCTTGAAGGGTCTGTATGGTCCTGCGTAATGTGGAACATTGAAGTACACTGGGGTTGGTGCCTAAAGCCCAAATATAGTAGGAGATGGAGCTGCTGCTGCCTAGTGACAGACCTTATGGGGCAAAGTGAAACTGGAACATTCAGTTTGATAGCAAACTCCATTTGGCCTGGACATAAATGAAGGGGGAAACTCCACCATTTCTGTCTGGTTTGAGGCAGGATGTGAGAGTGCTGCCCTACGCTTTGTTCTCCTCCTCCCCTGACCATGCATCTTCACATAAAGTCCCTGCAATCAATACTGATTAACTGTCTTCAGAAGAAAGGTCCTTCCTTCCTTTGTTTCTTGCCAGATAAGAAGTGATAGGGTCCGCCTGCTCTGGGGGAAATGTTAGATACTTTGCAGCATGTAAAAACAAGGGACAGCTTTTTCACGGGTCAGTGTATACCTGTTGTTTTTCCCGCTGATACAGCTGAGGAAAAGGCCAAATTACTGAGCTAAGAATCCTTTTATTTACAGATGTTGCAGCTGATTGAGTAAAAAGATACCTGTCTTGCAAGCCTGGAATTTCTGTCTTTAGGTTTTGTATTTAAAACCAATAGGATCCCTGGGATTAGTTACCAATATTCAATTTAAGTGGAAAGCAAAGTAAAAGGAGGGCCACAAAGAATCATTCTAGTCCACAGATCTCATTCAGTGACACATTAGCTCTGAAAATGAAGCTAGTCACCCAGTTGGCATCGGATAAATTGTAAGGGGTGGAGCTGGATGAAAACGGATGTACTCCAGACCTTCTTTGGTCAGGAGTTCACTACAGGGGTGAATTCATCTGAGCCTCAGTGAACAGATTTATCTCACCAACCCACTGGAAATTAACCTAGGGGAAAAACAGTTCTTCTGGCTGAGTAGCAGTGGCTAATGGAAGACAAGTGCACAGACTGCAGCAAGAGATGAAGTGAGAGAAATGGGGAGATGCTGTCTGACGAGGAGAAGGAGGAGTCAGGACCACCCTTTGCAGCAGTAGTGAGCTGTCAGCTCAGCTCAACCACCCTGCCCCTGAACTGCCCTTTGGCAAAACGCCTCCCCTGAAAACACTGTCTCTTCATCCCTTCCCCTACTCCCCCTTTATTTGGCTTGTGCAGGAGGGACGAGTCGAGCTGTGCTTCCAGATGCGGAGCCGGCGGGCAGCCCCAGCGGTGTGGCAGCTGCCTCTTCCTCCCCGCCCAGTCCCGGGTGGGTACACGTGTTCCTGGAGCTGCGGGAGAACATAATTTAGGTTTATACTGGAAAAAAAAAAAAAAAGCTTCTGTTCGGAGGGCTGTCGGGAAATAAAGTTGGAATGGGGGCTATCTTTCTCACATCTCTTCTGCATGCCACTGCTCTTGCAGGCGCACAGCTATCAGCATTAGCAAAGTTTTCATCTTAAGCAGTTTGCTTTTTGAACACATATTTTTCCTGATGTGGACGGTAACAGTTTTTCATATGGCATGTACTTTGTTTTGTCTTCAAATGCTAGGTTTATTTGCTTGACCATAGTGGGTCCCGAAGCTAGACTGGGTAATTTTATATATTTTAACATTGCACACACACTGCGTAGCTAAAACTCATTGTGAATCTCTAAAACAATAGCACAAAGGCATTCTTTCACAGTTTAAAGGATACTGTAGCATCTCGACACGTTTGGAGGTCAAGCAATGAGGCAATATGATGAAAACGCCTATTAAACAAACCATTAGTCCTTTTGCAGTTGGGCTACTTGGCACATCTTGCCAAGGAAGTGAATTATTTCAGTCCTGAAAAACTCAGGTCGTCAACGCTCGCTCAAGTATCAAATTAATATCAGTGCAAAAGGGGAACAACATTTGTGATACTAATTCCCTTCTCTCTAGAGAGTCAACTGGGACATCTTCCCTTTTAATTGCCTTTTCCTTCCCCTGCAGCAATGTGCTTTCTGTTAACTGAGTAGGGTAGAATGAATGGGTAAGAAATCCTGAATCTGTACCCAAACTTGCAGACAGGATCAAAACAATGATATTTGACTGTTTTCATTTCTTTGTGAGGCTTTGCACTTTGGAAATTTGGCCCAGCTTTAAGGGAACTCAGTGTGAGAGGTTGCTCATATGATACTTTTGACATAAAGAAAAAATGGAAAGTGCTTAGAGCCCTCTGCTTTCAGAAGTGTTTTGGATGGTTATCTAAAATTTCATGTACTCAGCCAAGATTCTAGGCCTTTAGAAAGTTGCCAGCACTAGAATATGGGCTATCACTCTGCCAGAGGAAATTAAGCTAAACTGTAAGCTATTTTAAAAATAAAAATAATAACGCCCCCCGCCCCCCCGAGGATATAGCAGCTTAAGCAGTGGCTCCATTAGCAGCCTGTCAAGGTCTTCTGGTCTTGTGGAGGCTATGTACCACCACAGGTCCTAGGTCACCTCTGAAGGATGCTGCCCATATAGCTGCCTCCTTCCTTACATTGTTCTGAACAATTTGCAGTGGTAGTAAAGAAATGTGGGGGAGGGGGAACAAACCAAAACAAAACAGAGAGACAATAATGCTGAATGACTGTTCACTTAGGATATTTACTGTGAGCCACAATAATCATCCAATTATCTTTTTTCCTACAAAGAGATTGGAAAATCGAGTGATGTTTCAGTTGTATTAGATTTTTGAAGCTCCTTGTTCAGAAAGATTTCAAGGATCTTATACAATATTTTTGAGAACCTCCTAAGGAAATATTTGTAGAATATTAGTCATGAATGAAAAGGTACCACTTGACGTGATCTAAAGTTTGGCGTACATCTTTTATACTCCCATTGGTTTACATTTTTCTTACTTCCATTAGTTGCTCTATTTTTTAGTTACATATTTAAATGGTGACCTTTAAATTTGATTATTCATGAAACTATAGTACCTTTTTCTTACTCATGTTTTAGGAAGCCACAGACTGATCTAAACCTTGGATCTCATACTGCAGATACAGCTCATACACTGTTAGTGCAGCTCATTGGGTAAATAATTACATGACCATAGTTTCCTATTACGTTAGACTAAAACTATAATTACTTGTAATTCAGTATGACAATGGAAGGGAAACATCATACTCAGCAAATTAAGCTTCATGTGACGGCATTGCCTACAAAATGCACAGTTAATAAAGGACTTCTAGGGACTATAAATAGTGGAAACTTGTAAATTCAGAGATTTTTTTTTTCTGATGGAAAGCAGAGGTGTTGCAGCTACTGACATAACAAGGGAAAAAGTGCTTCTGTAGCCTTCAGGGCTGAAGAGAGTGGAATAGTTGGATTACATTCATTAAACATCCCAAGGGATGGAGATTTCTCAAAATTTTCTGTATTTCTGATCAATGAATGACAACATTTCGGGAGTCACCGGGATATGCTCTCTAATTAAAGTTCAGATGACATTTCTGGGTGAAATCCTGCCTCCTCTGAGAGCAGTAGGAGTTTCACTATTGATTGGCTGGGGATAAGATCTCACCGAGGATGGCAGGGGAAGGGGCCATCTGCTTGATTTTTCTTTTTATGAGCTTTGAGCATGTAGAGAAGGCAGAGCAGGTCTGCACTGACACTGTACCCCAGCCCCAGCCCTCAAAGCTCAGCAAAAAATGCTTTGCATTCATTCACATTGCCTGTGTCCAGGGCTCACTGGGTGGCTGGAGGTGGTAATGCAGCAGAACTTAGACTTACCTGGAATCAGTGCCCCAAGATGTGTCCCTCCAAAGAGCCACCATTACCCCCATGTCATGCTGCTTACAGCTATTGATGGGAATCCTCATTTTACCCTTTCTGAGGAAAAGGATCAGGTTTCGTTACACCCTGGAGACTTTAGTCCTCTATGATTTTGATGGAAAAATTAAAATCCAAGTGCTTCAGCCTTAACAGAAAACTTGGCTTCACTGTGAATTTTAGTTTCCTCTGTATCTGTTCAATTATTCATCCACTGATGTCAGGAAGTAAATATATTTTTTAAAGTATTTAAAAAGTGAAAGAAGTCCAACCATTTCCTATCATTTTCCCATGGAAAACATAAAAACCTGAGAAAGTAAATTCTCCTCCTATTCTGAAATGAGCATTAAAATATATTTATTTCTATTTCTCATCTCGAAAAGCAAATTTATGAAAGGTTTTGTCTTCTCTGCAACATGCTTTTGCTCGAGTCACATTTTTCTTTAAATAAAAGCCCCTCAAACATTTGATACTGCCTGTGTAAGCGCAATGCTTCTTACATGCCTCCGATAATTAAAACCTCGTACCTACCAGCAGTGACTGAGGTATCTGTGGGGACGAAATCATTCTCATCTTTCAGCAACAATATCTTTTTATCTTATCCTAGAGCTTTGGTTCAATAGGATAAAAGCGACATAAGTCTTATCAAGTCTATACATTTTATCAAAGCACTGATCAAGAACCCAAAAGGAATTTGGGTCAAAATCTAGGCAGAGGGATGAAAGATGACAAGTTGTCACCACATCAGTCCCTACATTCAGACAAAAAAAGACCACGTTCCTGGTGACCTTGCCTTTGATTTCATCTTTAAGCACCTTCTCCATGGCCTCATCTTCCTGTCTTCCCCTGGGCCCAGCAGGGCTAGGAGGGTGTCAGGGGAAGGGCTCATAACTGATCTGTAGACTGAATCAGGCTATAGGTGATTCCAAGGCAGTGGTAAAAGATTTTAGATAACATCTAAGGTGCATTCAGGTCACCTTTTTTACAGAGATTAGGCAAAGAGGAAAAGATCCACATAATTTACCCTTTAATATTTTTATTTCACTCTGAAAATGTCATCCAAAACTCCAACTTATCTTCACCTCTCAGTATTTTTGATTCTGAAATATAACTGCTTTTTTTTTTTGGTGGTAGTGGTTTGGGTTTTGTTTGTTTGGTTTGGTTGGTTGTTTTTATCTGATGTTATGGCTTTGAAAAGTAGCATTTTTTATTTAAAAGGTTTCTTTTTAAGAAAGATTTATTTTAAACTTTCAAGATTTACACAGACAATTATTAATTCACAAGAATATTTTAAGTAGGTCAAAATATTTTAAGTGCTTTTGAACTCAACCAATTAATTGATTATTTTTTGAACTGAAAATTCACGTGTGTAAACTTCTGTAATGCTGAATGTCTCTGCTTCCACTGACAGGAGCACACATCCCATTGACTGTGTACACACTGGTTCTTTTCCCACTGTCCTCTAGCTGCACAGTACTGGCTACAGAATGGAGTCCTCACCTCTGCTGAAGAGTCTTCCAAATGTTGGGTCATTATCTTAATTTTTCTCTCATCTCATAAAGTGTTGTCCAACAATCATGCATCGAGCCACAAGAAGGTGACTTTAAAACTTCTTTTACTCCTAGTCATTTCAACAGACAACTTAAATAAGCTGTATCTCCTCCTGACATTGACACAGGGACACAAACCTACCCGTGCTTCACCTCTTCCTGATCACAGGACATAAGTTCCTCCCATGTGGCTCTGTGGACCCCAGAGCAGACACCCGTGGGCTCCTGCTGGGGAGGGCTGCAGGGGCAGCTGTGCTCATGGCATCATGGGAACCCTCCTAACCCCTCTCTGCCTCCATTAGGGAGGCATTAGAATTAAAGTTAAATTAAAGAACACACACACACCCCTGCCCTGCTGGCATTGCTGAACTTCTGCAGGCAGGGGTTAAGCTGTGTGTTCAGTGTAGTGGTGGGACCACATGCCAAGCAACAAGACCCTCTGGAGGGACCATTGATGGCAAATGAGGTGATCAACAAGCCTCAGCCTTGGTCTTCTTAATCAGCTTTCTAGTCTAAAGGTGAGCATTCAGACTGAGCCTTACATAGGGCTAAATGCCATGGATAGTGTGGGGAGAGACTCCTCGGGCCAAGATAAATATCTCACACATCAGCTGGTATGACAGCAAAAATATTGAGCATTTTCACCACATATAAACAGATGCATTTTGCCTCCTCCAGCAAATCCCCTGGTCTCAAATCTTTTCTGTACTGTCTCCTCTGTCCCTTAGGCCTGTGAACAATGATTGGCAAACTGGTTTTCACAGTTGCTAAATTGTTCTGCTATAAGGGTCAGGATCGTAATTAAGGTGAACATATTTTCCTTTCTGTGTGCTCTCATTTTAACAGCTAGTAAACTACATGCAATGCTCTAGCTCAAAATAGGACTACAGAGAACACCTGAAGCAACAACACAAACAGTATTTTTCAGGCTTAAAGTTGTGTGATGGATCTGCCTTTTCCTACTCTTCTTTGTGTGTGGCTGGTATTTTTTATAGTAACAGTAGTGACACAGATCTCAGATGATCTAAATGAAAGACACAAGCATGCACTCAACAGTTGGAAACATTTGCACACCCACTGGTGCAGCGTCAATCTGACCAGTATTCACTCGGAGTGCTGAGAATCTGTTGCATTATGCCCTAATAGTGGCTGTGTATTGATCGTGAGCAGATGATTTCTAATTACACACATTTCCATGATTAAAATGTTCAGACTGAAATGTCATTTATAAAATACTCTTTTCCATCAGAAGCACTTTTTCATTGCCTCTGGTCAAGGCTCCCCAGGAAGAGGGATCTGTGGGTCGTGCAGGGCTGCACGCCCCTGGAGCTGCCCGATTGCTCCAGGCGCATGGAGAATGCACAGGGCACAGCTGGGGCATTGCAAAGCACTGGAGAACAGAGAGCAAAAATACCAGCACTGTTTTCCCAGACACCACAAAGCGGATAAGCATGGATGGAACCTCTCCCACGTGCAAAGAAATGTACTTATTAATCTTGTTTCTTCAGAGAGGAAAAGGGGTGATTTATTTGGTCTATTACTCTTATAACTCATTTATCTTGTGAGTTATTCCTTCGATTTTGCTCCTTCCCTGCTGTAGCTGCATTGCACCCTGAAATGCTGTGGATGTCTCTTTCTGGCCATAAAGTAGAAGTGAGCAAACGGAAGAAGCTGGGACTGACCATCAGATCCCTTGAGTACAGCATGTTCCAGCAGTTGCCTGCCCTTGAGTTGGGGGAAGACGCCGTAGGAGTGTGGGGAGGTCTCCTTGCTGGGGCATATGGTGGGAATGAGCCACGGAGGAAAGCACCTAGGGCTGTGGGGCTGGGAAGGTGAAGAGCTCCTATTCCTGCATCTGGGCTTTGGCAGGCTCCTGCCAGGTGTGGTGAAAATACAGTCACTTGAAACATGATGCCAAGACTCATTTTTTGTATTGGTCCATGAATCCATATTTTCTTAGAGTCTTTCCAAGGTCTTGATATAGAAGCCCTCAATTTCTCCTGAAAGTATGGGCAGTGAAGGGCTGGAAACCAAGTCTTTTTCTGTATGTTGTTTAAACTTTGATGAAGAACTTTATATTTTATTGTATCCAGCTTCTCAAAAAAAAAAAAAAAAATTTGATGGGATTGAAGTATCAGAACAGCGTTGAGCTCCTGAGCTTAAGTCTCTCCTCTGAACAAAGTCTTTGCAGTTTCTCAGTCTGTACAGGTTGAAAAATGATCAGTGAAGTCAGTTTGCCCTGTTTTAATCATTTTCTGTCAGTGAGATACAATGAGAGCCAGCTGTTTTATCTCCTGCTCCTCGACTGTGACCCATTTTCAGGGCTGTGTAAAGGCCCTACATGTGGGATTGTAGCAATTTAGGATTTTATGAGCATTATCTTGTTCTGCAACTGATTTACAAACTTAAGTCAGGAAAATTCTTGGCTCTAAAATATAACAATTGAATTACAAGCAGAAATATGTAATAATTAAAATATTCCATGTAATGAAAAGTATATCCCAGCGAGAAGTGGAATTGAGAAGAGTCTTTTTCCTTATAAATTTCTATGTCACCGTGGAAAGGATCTTGTCTCTCTCTGCTGTCTCCATTTCATTCCTTCCTCTCCCACTAGCTCCTTGTTTTCATCAAATCTATAGTAATTTGCTTGCTTGTCTAATTTACTGCTTAGGGACAGGTTCAATACTGGGAGATGGACAAACATGCAAACGTATCATGGTCACATAAAATCAATTTTCTTGAGTCAACAAAAATAAAGCTAACAAGCTCCCTTCTCTTCTTAATAAGTTAGAATAATTTAATATATGCAAATATGTACAGAGTGCAATGGAGGGATATAATTTTTACTTACTATTACTTTGGAGGTGAGCTGTGCTATCGTGTCATTGGTTTGAGTGAGATGGCTATTTCCAGTTCACACTGATGCACGTGAAAGGTGTGTGTGCATATTCAGATGCACACGTATGTATACGCCCACCCAGCAGCCATTATCAGTTGCAAAATCAACCACACGCTGCAACCAACAAGTCAAGGGTCAAGTAGAAGTTTTTTGGGGAACCTGGGGAAATCCTGCTTTGAATAATCAACGACTTGACCTTTGACAGCTATTAGTCTAGTTGGTAGTAATTATCCAAAAGAGATTAAACTATGAGACTCTCAAGGCGAGCTATTTTGCATACTGAATAAGACCAGGGATTAAATACAGATACTTTCTGAATGCCAAAGGAGTTGGCAGCAGGATAATGACTTCAGAGGAAAAGCACATGACTGTGAGTAAATTGCAGTTTTCTTTCCCCTTCCTTGCTGCTCTCTCTGAGTTTGCGAGCCCTCAGTGATGCTTATCACAGGCTGGGGACCAGGCACCACTGAATTACAGGCTGCAAGAGCTACTGAAATAACAGCACTATGTTTGCAAAACAGGCAGTCTAGGTTTATGGGAACACTTTGATAAACACCTGTATACCAAGCCATGGTATTCTGAAGTCAGAGCTGGATTTCGAAGTCCTGAACCACCATCCAGCCTTCTGAAGTACCAGCCACTTCTTCAGGCACCTGTGAGCTGTTTCCCTGGTGGCACAGATGGCAGCCCTGTCCAGGCTGGGCTGAGGGGCAGTTAGCTTCAGGATAGGTCCAGGCACATGTGGAGCTGTGGGTTGCAGCACTATGGTGCTGGTTGGCACTGGGAGGGCTGGCACAGCGGGCAGAGCTGTCTGGAAGGAAGGATTCAGTTGTGATGGCTGTTTCCCAGCAGCTGTCTTGTATCTGACCATGGGACAGCTGATGGAGTGCTTCCTGCAGCCACTGTCCCACCTGCTCTCGTCAAGATTGTATGTGTGGGCTGAAGCACCCAGATATGGTGGTTTAAACTCACCCATCTGCTTTTACAGGCGGTGGTGATAGAGGGGCCACAGCTTTGCTGCCTCCACTGCAGCAAGGGCAACTGCTGCCCTCCAAACCAATAACCTAACCCTGACCAACAGCTGGGTGACCAAAACCTCTGTCCCACCACAGCTTTGGGAGTAGAAATCTTCTCACCCTACGGCCTTGCAGCTGGCAGCCCACAAACCTCATTTGCCCACCTGCCCCAAACCAACCAGAGGTCCTACCGCCAACTGTTCTCCTCCTGCCTGGCCCTACACTGGAAGCTGCCCAATCACCTGAGCAGGGCTGCAGGATGCTTTGGTGACTGCTAGCTCCTCCACCAGTGTAAAGTAAGGTCCTTGTGTGGCTTCAGGCCACGTAAGTAAGTAAGGTCCTTTGCTGCTTCCCTGCAGGCTAAGGAGATGCTGTGTGGCAGGAAGAAAGAAACCTGTGGGACCAACAGCCATGAGGAAAAAGTAGTATTTCAGATAAGAGGCTTGTTGTAAGAATGACTTGAATCCTAGACTGGCTAGAAAATTATGGCAGAGGGGAGCAAGCAAGATGACAAGGTGAGTCTAAGGCCTATGACAAAAAGAGAAAAAAAAAAAGCCCTATACAATGGGAAAGTTTGAGATATTTTAGAAAAAAAAAAAAAAAAGATAATGCAAAAATGTGATCGCAAGAAGTACATTTTCAGACAGAAACAATGCTAGGATAGTGCAAAACCCTGGCACCACTGTCTTCCTCATGCCCATGGGAAGCAGATGAGCTTGGGGCATCCAGCAATTGTCCACCACCTTGTGTGACAAGGGCTCATTTTCAGCTTGTCCTTGGCTAATCCCTTGAGGAAAAGGGGCTGCAGAAGAACTGGGAACTGATACATCCTTCCCTGGCTGCCTGCAAGCTCCAAGCTGAACCATTATTAGAACTGTCACAGAGAGATGGACTGTGGTCAGGCACATTACAAAAGGGGTGTGCTGCTGCTCCCGAGATATATTAGAGGTGTCCTGCTGGCTCAGGTTGCTGATTGGCACTGAAGCATCAGCATTTGACTATAAATCACTGCACGAGATTTACTGAGAGTCTTTCAAAGAGCAAACTGACCTTTCATCATCCCTATGTAAACCCTCAGGAGCTGTGGGCAGGGGTGAGGACTTGCACCTGACAGACCTTGGTTGTCCTAGAGAAATCTAAACTACTGAGGGCTTGGGTGGTGGAGAGAGAGCTGGTTCCTTCAGGTATTTAGACTTTTGTTTGTTTGCTTGTTTTCCCCTCTGGTGGTTTGAAAGAAGAGATAGGTCAGTGCTCTTAAAGTCTGCAGGATGTGGCTTGAATTATGATATCCCATTCAAACAGATGAGCAGGTTAGCAGTCTAAGTATTTCCCTTTGAGAAGCAGCAGGGAAAGAGCTGTAATGCCTCTATGGTCCAGAGTGGTTGGATCATTTGCTTCTGCAGATTCTGGCCATCAAATCTTTGGAGCAAGCTTTTGGATTTTCAACACTTCATGTGAATGAGCAAGCCCTCCCATTTACAACTGGTAAGTGACCTTAAAATGTGTGACCTGGCTTTGTCACATTTGTCTCTAAATCTGCATATGAAAGTAATAGTTTACTTTAAGAACTTCTACTTGCTGTTAAGTAAAACTTCAAGCATGTGGTGGGACTTAGGAACCTCCAGAGGTCCTTTCCATTCTGAGTGGCTATGTGCAAACAGTGTGTTTAGTGGCAGCACCTGTACCAAATCTGAACGAATAGTGTGACTATTTAAAATAATTTAAAAATAGTTTTATTAGAACAAAGACAGACTTATAACCTGCTGCCTCGATATTGGAATCCTCACCTATATTTTAAAAATTGGTTTAAGTTATCTTGGAGATACCTGAATCTTAACATAGTAAAAGATGGATCTGCAATGTTGCATAGGCAGCCAAAGGAGGAGATGGAGGTTATAGCTAATAACTGGATATTATGTGATACCAGTTCTGTTTACTTCAATAAGAACCATATTTGGCACAGACTTGGAAGAATGCCTCCTTTATATAGATTTTGAAACATTTTTGTCCCTTTTGGGAATACATAAAAGTGTTCCACTTATTAGCAATTGTATAACAATAGGTAAAACACAGTATTTGTTGAATGTATGTCCAGCTGAAGAGGGAAAGCAACTCACTTTGTAGTAATGAATCACAGAATATCTTTGTTTGGAAGAGACCTTCAAGATCACCTTCAACATCATCAGTAGTTGATGTTTAACTTGCTAATGCTTTTATATTGGTGTTTTGTTAACACACCAAGTACATTGTAGGGGTACATGCAGGTATTATATGAATCTTGACTTTATTCACAACAGTCATATTGGATGCCAAGCCGGGTGGTCCTTAGTGACTGTTAGTGAACAAACTGTGATGTTCAGGGATCCCCCTGGCCCACCTTCCCCATCTGCCAGATTAACAACTAAAAGTTTCTGGCCGAACTTCACAGTTTCTGCTGATAATGGCTAGTATGGGGCCTAACAAATCAATGTCTGAGCCAGCTAGTATTGGTACTAGGCATCATCTCTGACTCGTGGCAGCTGACACAGCTTTCAGTCAGCTAAAATCTCTGCAAGGAGACAACATCCCTGTATTTGCTGGTTCCATGGCTTTGGTTGTAACAGATACTCCCACCTGACTCCAGCTCATCTAGAGCATGTATCACCTTGGTGTCTCAACTGCAGTCAGAAATAAATGTGTTTGTCAACCTGTTCTTTCTGTTTGCAGTAAGGGAACTCCTTCTGAGGAAGGTTTCTGGGGAAAGCAACAAAACCAACATCTCATTACTCCAATTTTTCCTCACAGTGTTGGCTACCAGATCCTGAGAAATGGGAGGAATATCTTACATTTAACTTGTGCCCACCATCACCTCTAGCAACTGCAGGGAACAGACAGGGTGACAATCACCGTAGAGCCAAGGAGGAGGCACCAGTCTCAGATTCCTGCATTTATTGAGTCCTCCTCATATGTACCTCCTCTGTGGTGAGTCACTGCAACAGATAACCTCACCTTCTGCTAAATTAGGACGTCTCTAGCCCATGGCTGCATTTACTTAGCAACAAACAAACCACACATCAGCTTGGAACCAGAAATTGAAGAGTTATACCTGGTATGACCTTATGATTTAAACATAAGCTGTATAGACAACCTGCAATTATCAAACTGATATAGTCACGAGCTGTTTAAAAGACAGATGGTCTGTTTTGCAAACCCTTCAGAGAGGACCAACAGTATCATCACCCTAACACCATGCTGGAGGAAAGAGTACAGGACCTGTGTGGAGAAAGGTTCCCTAAAGTACTACTTTTCTGCTGGTACTCTAGTTCTGTCCCTTTAAGTGCCAACAAAAACCCCAAACTAAACCAAATAAATAACAAACATCCCCAAACCTAACTGTCTCCCAGTGAGAGGCTCCCATCAAATACATGTCTGTGAATGGATTCTTACCCCAAGCATCTCTAATACTTGAGTTTTTCCACTGTGTGAAGACAAGAGGTAGGAACTAACTGTCAGGAAAGTACCCTATTTAATCCTTTATGAGGGATGATGAAGTGAACCTGCAGAGCCACATCCAAACATTTATAGATACAAGCCTGGGTGCACAAGAGCAATTAGGCTTGCATACTTTGGAAAACATGTTTGGGAGGACCTTTCCAGTTCATAACTCCTGTGAAATGATAGTGGTACCCAGCTGTGGGAGGCGATGAATGCTGTAAGAGTCATACCTTACTTAGTGCACCTGGAATGAAAAAGATCCAAGTAACCATTTGTGCATACATGTGAATCTTAAATTCAGCAGCATTTTACCTTTTGACCTTGAATTTCACATTGCTGTAACCGGCTTGACTTGAGCCAGAACAGCTACAGAAATGTTTATAGCCATTCACTGCAGCAAGATTAACAAAAGCCTCTCCTGGATATTGCAACCAGTGTCTGAGGACCATTCAGATACAATCAGCACTGGAACCAGTTCAACTGAAGCTTCCTCACCACAGTCATTTGCCATTGTGGTACCAAGCTCCAGGGCTGGCTAAAGCAACCTCCCCACAGCATCTACAAACACTTGCACTCCAGAGCCTGCCACCAGGTGAAGACATAGGATGCTTAGCATTTAGTAAGACTCACACAGCAGATTTTAAAACCAAACAAACAAAACCACCTCTCAGAAGATTTTTAAACTTCAATTCCGAACTAAAAAACAAAAACAAAAACCCAAACCAAAAAAACCCCCCACCCACAACCAAAAAAAATCCCCACAACAAAAACACATTTTAAATTCTGTAGGCCTTGTTTAAATGTCAGTGGTCAGTAAGCATTTTAGAACCATTGGTACCAATCTTCTCCCCTCTCGGACTCCCCCTTGAGCATTTTGGCAAAAATGAAACTGGAAGGAAACATCCTAAAGTTCATATAATGGTATAGTTACATGTCACATATATAATAGGTTTGATACAAATACAGCTGTAATTAATTTTTTCTGGAGAATAAATATAAACTGTGTATGTGATGAGAACATGCAGGTGCTGTGTTGTAGGGGCAACTAACAGGCTATGTCCTGAAAAGCTGGAAATCTTCTTTGGCACTAGTAATCTAACTCTGACCAGATGTTGATGGTAATTGAGTTACAATACCATGATGGGAATTTTCCAGTGGGAAACAGCTTTTAAAATGTCATAACTTAAACCTTGATTGAGCATATTGCAAAAAAGTGAGCATGACCTGAATTTGATCCATGCTCTTTTTTATTAGTATTCTGCATAGGAAAGTTCTTACAGTCCCTATAGTGTGCATATATTTCATCTCTGTGCTTCCTCAGTGCTAACTTGTTCTGCAAGCATCATAGTTCATAGGTGAGCAGAACAGTTCACCTTGGAAGGGACCTGGAGATCACCCAATGCAGAGTTGACTTAATTTAAATAGGTTCTTCAGGGTCTTGTCTAGTTGAGCCTATGCTGGCATGAAACAGTCTAGCTCTTCCCAATCATTACTCAAAGGTTTAAGTTAAAAAAGTTTACTTGGGAGGCAAATATTTTACACAAAGATTTTACACAAAACCTGCAGACACAGAAACATACTCCCTCACACTTGTATATATGCAAAATATTACACTGATGTGCCATGGAGCAGAGGAATACTACTATGACTACACTTGTGGAAATATTTGAATTAAGCTTATGTTACATAAACACTCTGGCCTTAAATCTACAGTGCAGGGTGCCATGTATAGTGCAGCAGTCCTGTTTTCAGGACAAATGCTTGAAGGGGCTTTTGGTGTTTCCATTTCAACCCTCGCAAGCAGGAGGGTGTGTCCAGCTGACCCTTGCATCTGATCCATTCTTTAATGCAAAGGACCAGAGGCAACAGACAGATATTTTGGGACCAGGACAGGATGCTAGCCTTGTTTGTCCTTCCCCAAACAAAAAATAACTTCAAAAGCACTGTATTGACAGAGAAGATCCTGTGGACAACCCTCCATGCAGGGGAGGCCTTTTAGTGGCCCTTTTAGTGGCCCTTTTAGTGCCAGGGACCAAATGCATTCTTGGCTTCCTGAGACCCAGAAAAGAGCCCCAAGCCTTGCTCATGTCTTATACTCGACCAGGATGTAGCTGAGCTCCTTGGTGTGGTTGTGTTTAGCTAGAGACAGGGACATGACAGAGCTAAATGGCTTATAAGAAATAATAATAATAAAAAAGTAACTATTTAAATAGACAAGATGGTAGAGAGAGAACAATATTAAATAATAAATGTACTTTATTAATGAATTCAGACTTGAGACAGGCACCACTTGTGCAAACTGAACATCAGTACAAACATACACTTTATTTTCATGTTCATGGCACTGAAATTCTGGGATTTTAAATTTTAAAACACCAATGAAGAAACCCATTGTATGTAGTCTGAAGTATTTCAATGTCATTATAGAAGTAGTTCAGCAGTAGCAATAACAAAGTATTCAGTCACTACAAAAAGCAGATCTTCTGATAATAAACAAGTGAATAGTTCTTCACATGGTACAGCAAATGTAGGGGTAAGCATGGCAAGCTGCCTTATAAAGCTTTGTTTCTGCTGTGTGACAAAATCATTCAGAGCAGATACAATGGTAGGAGTCCCACACCTGCAGTCACATCCATGTAACCACAAGTGACACACCTACCCATAACACCTTAAAAAGTTGTTTGTTTTTTTAATCCTTCTTGACAAAGGCCTTGGAACCAGGGTGGCCCCAAGGAATGTACTGTGGCAGTTTCATCAGCAACTCAGCTGATGGCCAGTAGCTTAATCTTTTTGTATTGTGAAACAATCTGCGCACCAGTGTGGATTATTTTTAACAAATCTTCTACTAAGATGTAAAATGAAGGACCAAAATGTAATAGGTCAAGAGGTTTTGCACATAATTAAGTAGATGGGGTGGGAGAAAAGCCATGACAAAAGAAAGAGGGTCATTCCAGCTTTCCTTGAATTATTGAAGCTATCAGAACAATGTAACAAATCATGTGCATATAACAGTAGAAAAATTACAAGATGTTTGTCGACTCTCAACTAATTTAACTGGAATGGTGTTTTAGAGAGAGACTGATGGGTCACATGAACAGTCCCAGTGTGTGTGGCCTAAAGGGACAACATGGAGACTACACTATAGAAGGTGTGTGGTTATCAAGCAGAAGTTTAAAATGACTTATAAAGCAACATAGCTGTGGGGGAACCACAGTGACCACTAATAAGGCATGGTTATGGTTTTCTAAATTTCTCTGGACAAGATGGAGGGAAAACCTTATTTATTTTTCTTATAAGGATGTTACTAAGAAAACTATGGCTGGAAAGAACATTTATTCTCTTCCAAAAGTCTTTGGCTATTTCTAGGCTAGACAGCTCAATGTGTGCAAGACTAAATTTCAACCCTATTATGTGTAAGAATAGCATGGTTGTATTTTGGGGCACAATTTAATAGAAAATAGCAGAAATCTCTCTTCAGTAGCTGTGAGAGCCACACTTGAATCTTACTTTCTACTGATAATATTTGTCCTGCCCCAGTGTAATTAAAGCATTCACAGTCTAGGTTGTTGCAAGCTCTGTCATTTAATCAGGAAAAAATATCAAATAGCTCTTTTTTTTATGTTTAAATTTATCATCACAGCAATACCCGTGGTGCTGGCGGACCATGATATGAATAGAACAGTTCTGAAATGTAGTCAACAGACATTTCCATGCTACTCCAGGGAAGGCACAGATAATTATTTTAATTGTCCCCAGTTTGTTCTTCTCTCCATAATTATAGTTTTGAAGTTTATAAATAATGAAGCATGATTTTAAAAACCAAAACAAACCCCTCAATTACAACACAGTTCCTGAGATAATTAAGTCTCCAAATATGTCTGTGTAGAAGGGAACCAAAACTACATTGCAGAAGCCCATAACATACAGACGTGCGTAAGCAGAGCAAAGCAACAGGATGGAAAACGTCACTAGGAAAATAAACTCTCTCATCATTATTTCACTGCTTTTTACCTAAAAAAACCCAAACCAAACAATGGCCTATTGTGTTGATTCAACCTATTGTTCTGTTGCGTTTTTTGTTATTGAAGGAACCAACGGTCAGTCAGTGAGTTTCCTAAGGGGCAGCAGCTTGAAAAGCTAAATGCAGTATCCTATGCCTAAGGCTTGTTTTGCTGAAGATTTACAAAAAACTGGACAAGTAAGTCACTGAAGTAAATTAAAGCACACCATTTAGGATTTAATGTGTTTGAATACCCCTCCAAATAGAAACACACTCCAGTTTTACAAGTATGGTGGTTAAAACCTGCAAAACGAAGCAGAGCAAAGCTCTTCCCTGTTGCATCCTTGCTTGATGGACATTCCTCTATTGTTACTGGATGTTGCACACTGCCAGGGACAGGACAAGAAAAACTCTAGGTTGAGAGCCAGCACAGCAGGAGATTTCATTAGCCATGAACAGGAGCAAAGCGAGGATTCAGAAGGAGCAGTGCCAGTTCTGAATAACCAGCTTCACCACAACAAGCACACAATCAGCTGAATAGCCTGTAACACGCTTTGGGTAAACACAGAACTATGGATATGAGACAGCTTATGGCTTCAGCGTTTCTGAAGATCTTTGCCCAGCAAGGAAACAAATTATGCATTAAGACCCCTTTACAAAATACATGCTCTGGTCTTTCTCTGCTTAATATCTTCCTTGCTTGAAGCTTGGCTGTTGCCCAAATGCATCCAGAGCAACGCTTGATGATAACTCAAAAATGTAGAGTTAATCTGTGTGTAGTTTCAGCTCCTGAATGCCAGGAGCAAAAGTGTATTTTTCAGAGACAAACTGGTTCGATCATACAGAATAAACATGTTTACGCAAGTTTTTGGATGGCCCAGATAAGTAAATTCTCTGTAAACTCCTTTAAGAGAAGTCAAAAAATTGAAGGTGAAATTTTTTTCTCTTTTTCAATGTTGTTTTATCCACAAACCAGCATAAGCCCCAGCAAAAAAAAACTTTACCTTGCTTTTTTGTTTCCTTCTTTTTCTTTTCCTTTTTTTTTTTTCTTTTTCTTTGTTTTTCTTTTAAACCTTACAGCTACATTTCATCATAAAAACTAGCTTGAAGAAAGAGTAAACTTTTGCTCTTTGGTCTATCTTGACATTCCTCCAGAGACACATAACAGGAATATTTCAGATTCATTTTTGTCTCCTCCTTGCAGGAAACAGCAAAGTTGCAGATCTGAATTTTCAGGCTTCTGAAATAAGAAAGATAAATAATTTACACATTGGAACAAGACATCTTTGCTTTCTTTAAAGAAAAATAAGAGAGAAGCATCACAACCTAAAAGTGTTTTTAGTGAAATTGGGTATTTTTGCTCTAACCATAATAAATAAAAATGTTTATGCCACATGCACGTCCTATTTATTACCTGTGTAACCCTACTGGGTAAGAAACAACATTTGTACTCATATTCCAGTACAATATGGACTTCAGACTGTACATTATTGTAGTAATTGTTGCTGGCTGTAATCCAGCACTGTGGAATGAGACTCAAAGTCAGGTTTTGGTTTACAGGATCAATTTTGTGGATGTAAAGGAAATCTCTTCCAACACCTCCTATTCATACCTGAATGAATTAGGATGAAAATATCTAACAAATAGTTCGCAATTTTAGGACACCAGTTTTGTCCTCCCCTCACAGGCTTCTTTACAGGCATGAAGATGTTCAGTCAGTGCTTTGGGATTCTTCTCACATTCAGAAAAGCTCCAAGGGTAGCAAAATACCCATGCTGGGTATTACAATCGTGATGCTCTGCCAGTTTTGAAGAAGAGATAGTGCAAGAATTTATCCACAACCATGGACAGCCACGGCCTTACCAAGTCTCAACTAGCCGAGGAAAACCACTGCTCCCAGCCCACCATCAACTCGGACAGCCAAAGCCAGAATGGCACAGCAGGTACCTGCTGCCTCTGATTAAATTAGAGGGATCCTTGGAGCCCACAAGGGTCCTTAACCTTGACTTTTGCAGAGTGGGTCAAGTTCATGAATTCCCATTATTATGCAAATAATACTTTTTTTTTGTTGCTTTGTTTTGTTTTTTAGATTTCTTCCTACTGGCAGACTTGTTGCCACGTAAGTAATTCCTTTCCGACTGCTGCTATCTACAGATAACTTGTAAGGAAAAATTTTCAATTTTTTAAAGTGTATGAGCCAGGCAGTTATGTTTTCTATTTATGAGCTATCTGTCAACAGTAAAAAACGGAGATAATTTTTTGGACAAAGTTTTTGCTTGTGTGACTTTTTAGAGTATATGCTAATGACCGGTGTTCTGCAATTTTTTGTGAGAACCAGCATCTGCTTTATTAATGAAGTGAAATAGTGGAGAAAAATCAGAGAGACTAATGACATCCAATGTTTCAGCTCAGTAAGAGCCCCTCACAGGACCCCTAGCAATGAGAACTTTTGCCTGTATCTCTTTCACAAGTCCCATGAAGCTATGCATTGCAGAGGATATAAACTGTACACCAACTGTTCACAGCTCTGCATGCATGTTTATAATGAAACATCTGAAGCTTTTCCACAAATCTCTAAATATTTTTCAATTACCACATCTTAAAGATTTGAATCAGATTTAATGAGTTGGCTAGAAATTTTACATTGTACACTAAACCCCTAAGAAAATAATTCAAACCAAGTTTAAAAAAAACCCCAAACAATCCCTCAATCTGCCGTCATGGAAATAAACCCCAAAATACCTCAAAGTGTAATATCAGATACATTGTGGGTTCACTTTAGTGAATGAGTGAAAGCAAAAAGTAATACTGAATTAAAGAAATTTATTAGCAGTTACATATACACACTATTTCCTACCTATTTTAAGTTTTAGTGATTTTATTAGCATTTCTTTTTACATCTGACAAAACACTGGCTGAAAGCCAACGTTTGATGTTTTCATTTCATGCACAACTTCGAATGAAAGATTTTCACATTTGGAATGGAGTATATCATGTGCTTAATTATCGTTGGTCTTCAAAACTCACCAATCCATGGTTTGGATGGATTTGTATAAGACTAGGCAGTAAACACCCAATTAAGCAGAGCATGTGAATCTGCATATAGATTTTTACATTATGATTCTACAGTCTTTTCAGATTATTCCGAAGTAATTACATGACTGACGCATGATGACTCAATATGTATGCATGAAGCTACGAGACATATAATGTGTATCAGTAACAAAAATGGGGTCTACACCAAGAAGCTGCATGCACACCATCACCCAGCCACAGAACAGTCAGTGCTGGTTTGCATACAAGCTAGTGATCGCTGGTGCACGCTGGTTAACTTTCACGCTAGCGGCTTTTTACTCGTCTTGACTGATACACATGAAATGGCAGAATCTGCTCTCACCAGGTGTTATGTGAATGCTGTGACATTCAAGTATGGGCAAGCGAGCAGTCAGTTTGGTCTAAACAGTCTTCCCACTGGGTTGTGCAAACCCCTCCTCTCCTCCAAACCATCCGTCAAAACACAGAAACGGAAAACTAGCTCTCTCAAACCAGAGCAGGCAAGGATTGCTAGAGCAGGGCTGAAGGGCCTGGGCACATCTACTTCAAAGCTGTGGCTGATCTGGGATCCCATCGCAGTCCTATTAGCTCAACAATAATATTGTTGTTCTGTGCGAAAGTAAGCAGTTTACTCTCCAGGACAATTTATTGGGGTGAAGGGAGAAGAGTTAAATGATGAGAGGAGAGAGTCCCAGCACAGACACACATGGTTCGTTTCAGTTAGGGTTACACCCTCTCTTACTTTGCTTATTATGTTACAAGGTTAAAATGGAGTAGCATGGAATATTTTGAGAACAACTTGGATTTTTAAGTGAGGAACATCTGCTACACAAAATTAAAGCAGGACATCAAGATTAAATGCTTAGAGAAGGGGTGGAGGTGGTTGGGGAACTGGAAGCTTCAAGGAAAAGGGAGAGAATCCAACATGAAAAACAAACAGGCTAAGAACTGTGATCCTGAAATGCTTATTACTATTTGAGAGAGATGACAGCAGTCAGGGAAAAAAAGACATATCAAAAAACAAGGCAAAGCTCAACAAGCTGAAAAACATCTCCCCTGGTGTCTAGGTAATGACAGAACCACACAGCCACACAGAGTAGTATCAAAGATACAAAGATTTTTTTTTTTGAAGCAAGTAACACAACATGATTTCTGCTGACTTTCTTCACAATCAAGAGTGGTACAATTGCTAAGCCAGCTCCTCCTCATGCCAAACTGACAGAGCCAAGAAATCCAAAAGGTACCATCAATGTGCACCATCAGAGGACACCAGAAAACTGATATCCACCATGCAGCATATGAGAAACCTAAGTCCAATGTGCACGTTATGAAATATCTCCCTAAGTCCTCCCATATTGTGTGAAGTCTTCAATTAACCTAGGGCCCAGATAAAATTTTGTGTACGTACTAGAGACAAGCGTCCTCCTCCAAGCTGGAACAAGAAAATAAAGGCTGATGACCAACCTGAATTTGGATGCCACTCTCAAAACAATCCTTTCACTTGCTCTGTGATGGGGTCAAGATCAATGTCATAGAAGCATGGCCTCGTGGGCAGTCCTGGCATGGTGCTCATCTGTGGGAACAATAAAGTGATATTATACTCCTGCACCTGTAATCAGATAATCACTCTGCCCAAATAAACCATAGGTTAAGAGAAAGGCTGGATTATTCATGATGGACTCAACCACAGAGATGTGATCTTCACCACATTTTTTGTTACTGTTAAAAATGTCAAGCTTGGTACTTTTTTGATCCATTTTTAAGTGCAGGTTCCCAAAAGGCAGGAAAGAAAATAAAAGCCACAAAATACAGGCTAGCACAGGAATCTAAAAAATGTCGTGAAAAAATGAAGACACTTTGGGACTTGTTCCTCAGAACCTTTATCCATAACATGTATATCTACTGGGAAAATCACACAACAAAAAGGCAAAGATATAACTGCTTGAATTCACCTGGCGATACAAATGGGTTGAACTCAGACCTCTCCTGCAGAAAAGTAGAATATAGGAGCAGAATTAATTGCAACACTTTCCTGACTCATTACTTAATGTAAGGAACAAGTTGAAATAGTTCAACTAAACATACAGAGATCACAGCTGAATCCTAATTTAGTAATTAGAATTAGCAGGATGAGATAGGAAGCTAAAGCAACCCAATTATCTCAAACTATGCATAATTACGATCCTGAGCTAGCATAAGACACCAGCATCTGCATACTTTTAAACATGTCAATAGTCTCATGGACTTAAATGACACAGTTAACTACAGCTCTGCTCACGCTACTTATACTACTACCATTTACAGCTGGCATTTTAGCAACAATTAAAGAGACAGGGGTGACGTGGAAATCTTGAGGTGCTGTTTCATGACAGCTTAAGCCACTTTAAATCAGAGGTACCCCAGCTTCTCATTTCCCCTGACTCAGGACTCTCCCCTTCTCCCTTGTGAACAAGATGCCCGGAGAGCAGGTTCAGCAGCATAATGTTCTTTTTTGACCTGCTTCATCTTCTGTTTCACCACTTGAATGAGGAGGAGCTTCCCTGTCCCCAGTACCAGCACCGGCACAGGGTAAAGGCTGCAACTGTGGGGCAGTTTTTAGGCAGGACCAATATGGAACAACTTGGACCACATTAGATTCACACCCTAAGTCATCCTAAAATGACAATTAGAAGCCCTGACTATTTCACCATATTTCCACTAATTCAAGGCACTCTACAAATAGCATCCTCCCTAATTCCCCTAGGAGAGCAGCTCAGCTATGGTGTTTTCTCTGGCCAAAGGCAAGCTCTGACAGGCTAATGGGCCTCAAAAGAGAAAAAATACATGACCACCATACTAGCTCCTCCAGAGAGACAGATTTACAGGCACCCCTCAGGCTGAAGCAAGCTGTATTTCTTTATGTCAATCTGTTGTGTTGCACATTCAGTGATGGAGTTAGCATCTCACTTATGGTTCAGCTTCGCTCCAAATTCTCATGTAGTGTTTCCATCATGGGAATACAAGCAACCTGTAAGATCACTCTGACACAGTTGCATTTATTCCAGAGAGCTCTGCTGCCATTTCAGAGGTTAGTCCCATGTTGGGAGGCGGGAAAGGAGCTTGCGGAGCTCAGTACTATGGCAGCCATCATCTCACTTGAGAACTAGCTCTAAGAAAAAACAATGCAATGAGCTATTCTAGTGGAGTCAGGACATTTCCTCTGTTTTTAAATATAGGCCTTCCTGATATTTTGTTATTGCACACAGGAGGATTAAAAGACAAAACTGTCAGTTTGTATTGCCCAAACCCTGCCACTGATTGCATGACATCATTTTATTGGCTGACATTGCCTTGGCATCTTGGCTAAGTACTAAAGACCTTGTTACTATATCTGCTGGCCACACTAGTTGGACTACTACATCATTAGGGTTACTGAATTATTTTCTGTCTCAGATTCATCCCAGTTTCTGAGTTAATGCTTGACAAGAAACTGCCTTAATGAATTACACCTCACTGGGAGGGAAATGAACAAATTGCCAAAGACAACTTTCTGGTTGCTCTGAGTATGGTGGTTCTACATCTGAAAGTAAACTCCCAAATTCCAGGTTCCTTTCCTTTTTTTTTTTTTTTTCCCAGCATATCTACAAGCTTGTCCAGTCTTCATTTTCCCTATATAATAAAAATAAGAATAATCTTAATGGATTTTTTAATAATATATATATATATTTTTAAGC
>JANHFY010019071.1:52765-72064 GCA_027560095.1 Chloroceryle inda
TTATCAGATTTACCTCATGTGGGAAGGTTTGTCCTAAGGTAAGCCATGTATGACTGCATCTTCACCTAGTCTGATGCCAATAAAATTATTTTCAAAGTACAAATATGTATTAGATACATTAAGGACATCTGGGAAATCAATGAAATATCATCTCCATTTTAAAAGGTAAGATAGGAGAAAGAAAATGTTAAATGGTTTGCCAAATGGAGCAGAGGTGATGCCAGGAAAATAGAACTTGAAATTAGTAACTCTGATTCTGATCTTAGTCTCATATAATTGAAACTCAAAAAAAGCTATGTTAAATATTTACATTGCATAAACCATCTTTTTCTATTACATAATGAAGCTTTGTATCGGTATTTTTAAATGAAATACAACTTTCTCTAACACTTTGCTTGGTATAAACTTGCAGTAAGTCACTTTTCTAACCACAGTTTCTGCAATATAATGAAGGATAACAATACATTTGTATAAGCAATAAAAATGTTGTTAAACTGTCCAATATAAATTAACCATATTTGAAAACACACTTTTTTTTTCCAGTCTGAAAACCAAGCCAGCCCGCAAACAGATGTTTTGTGGTTGGCATTCAGTATTTCCCCCAAGTGAAGAATATGAATGAACAAAAAAAGTAGAAGGTAATAATTAATTTCTACATCACAACACAAAAAGAAGTTAAAACAACTGTTTTTTGTGTTTTGACAAACTTCTAGTACAGGAACGATTCATGGGAACTTCTTCTCAAGCTGTATAAAACGTGCAGAAGAGTCACCATCATAGAAAGTTCATTTGTGGACATACAGAGTAAAAGAAATCAAAACCCAGTTAGAATATAACCTCTCTAATGCCAAAGTGAACAAACTAACAGACAAAGCCATAAGCTTTATTTACTCTTATAATACAGCCCTCTGGCTCCTCCTAATCCAAACAAGGCCAGTCTGTAATAAAGTTTAATTTTTGGCAAATGAAACATTTACATTGACCTCCCCTGAAGAGCTGCAGTGCCCCAGCAGTGTATCATTACTACCTGCCTGGGCATCTTCCTTGAAGAGAGGCTGCTGGTGAGCAAGAGCACTCTCCCTTGGATGCAGCTGTGGATCATGCTGTAGTCTCATCATTAACATCCCCTCCAGCAGTTGGAATTCCTGTAGCTATTCTTGTTTGAAAATTACTTGCTGTTTATTTGTGGAAAAACTCTACTTGATCTTTGCTTCCATATTATGTTTCTTCTTTGTCAGACTGCTTAAACCCTGACTGTGAAGCTAATTTCAAATTTTTGTGAAAGTTATTAAGAAATTTATTCTTTTCTTTTCTTCTTTTTTTTTTTTTTTTTTTTCCCCACACAAAATTAAAGAGACAAAGAGCTTCACAGACTCAGAGGGAGCTTATTTGTGCTGTCACAAACATGCCTTGATCCAGTTCTAGACAGATTACCTTCACATCACTCGGTTTCTGTGTCTACTCACTGCATCACATCTTTACTACAGGTGCCAAATGCAATAGAATTGATGGTCTTTACTACAGTCTGGATCACAGCTCTACAGTCAGCACAGTTCATTCAGTGCCTCAGGCAAAAAGTCAAATCTGACATAGGCAGTGCCAGCAGCACAATGTTGTTTCTCTGGTGCGTATGAAAAAGGCTTTACCCTACCCCCTGTGTGCCACTGCATGGTCTCTCTCCCTTGCAGCTCGGGCTGCTTTGTTGCCACTGTGCGTGAGCCTTCAGGACAGTGCAGAGCACGTGCCTGGCCACAACTGAAAAATACAGGAATGGGAAAAAAGTCATCCAAGACAGAGGAAGGTGGGAACTATCTGTATCTACTTTGCTGCATTTGTTTGTGCAACCTTGTTTAATCTTCATTTAATTCAGTCTAGTCACAAAAGCTCAAGTGCCTTGCTTTCTCCATGTACAGAGCAGCAGGGCGTAGCGTATGCATGGAAAACTGGTGCAGCATGATCAATTAATACAGAAGTTACACACTTTGAATCAGCTAGAAGGCAGGCAGGGAGTGTGTCGTATCACGTCAGAGCAAATGTGCATGTCCCAGGGTTTTGCTTCTGACAGCAGCTGGTGCCAGATGCTTTACAGAGAAAAGCTAAAACTCTGGAGGCTGACAAAGCAATCTCTGTCCAACACTGGGCACTGATAGCTGAAGACTGACCAAACCCCTGAAGACTACGCTTAGCACTTTTTCCAAATTACTTATATTAATTACAACTGTGCATACTGTTGATCTCTATAATGCTATAACCTTTTAGAAATCTTGTTAAATTCTTGGCCTCAATGGCTTTCCTGTGTTAATGACTTCCATATTTTAATCACACGTGAGAAAGTATTTCCTTCTTTTATAGCAGTATTAATATAGATTCCTGGCAACATCTCTTCACAGACCAAAAAGAAAAATTGCTTCCCAGACAGTAGGGAGACAGCTTCAGATAACCTCTAAATTCTGTGTTAATAGCACAGGGACATGATACAGGTAGACATACGAGTCTATCAAGACTTTAGATGTTACGGATACAAATTTTGTATGAACCTGGCAACTTAAAAATTCTTTGCTTTCTCAGTATTTCAAATATTAGACACATGTTAACATGTCAAGAGTCCTGAAATTGTTTCTGTGAAGAAACTGTGAATGATCCAAGAAGATTTAATTAAATGGAGAGAAACAAATCCATCAAATTGTTGAAGAATATGAAACTATCGCCAAATGGATTCGGGGCTAACAGCAAAACTCAGATAACGGCAATTAGCTTTAAGCACATATTTTAAGTCTGCAAGCCTATACAAAATACTACACATCACACTGTGTGCAAGTTGGTGTTTAGAACCAAATTTGGTATCCTGTTTTCAGACGAGAAAGCCTACCTATGTGACTGTGTGACTGTATTATATTATATATATAATATAATATATATTATAGTCTCTAACATTCTTCTGCTTTTCAAGATTACTGTCTAGTTACCAACTAATTCAAATTTTAGCTGAAAAAGATAATTTACATGAATTTTTATTTTTGTAAGAGTCAGGTTATATGCAGAAGTAATGTGGATTATGCATGCCTAGCAAATGCAATAACCTTCACAATTGAAACAATTTCTTTCTTGTTCACAGTATGGAATTGCTCCTTCAGTTACAACTTTTGAGTTTCAACAAGCCACCTGAAGTGGCTGCAGTGTCACACGAATAAGGGTCTTTACTTTTTTGTGGATCTTCTGGGATTACTGGGGAGGGCATTGAGAAGCCTGGCAAACACTGAAAAAACCAGCACAGGTCAGGAAGTAATTTCTGAAAGCAGATGTTTTTTCTAATTGCATTTACAGATGGATGCCATAAAAGGAGTAGCTGGCATTTAACAGGTACTCTACTCAGATCCATTTCCCTGTCATTAAGGCTACTATAAATAAAAAAAAAAAAAAGAAAGAAAGAAAAAGAAAGAAAAAGAAAAAAAAAAAAAGATTCAGTGAGATAGTAGGGAAAATTATGACATACCGAGAGCACAACCTAGGAGATGCTTTGTGACATCCTTATTACTCATTTCCTCTCATTAGATTTTGACCCTTGCCTAGCTCATTCTGATATTTGAGGTATTCTGATATTAAAAAGCCACAGCGAGCAGCAGGCAGCCCCTTCACACTACTCTCCCCTCAGAGAGGGCTGTGGCAGGCAGGGTGTAAGAGCCCAGGCTCCTCCCTAAGACAGCACAGATTTACAGCTTCCAGAGCACAGGCACCTGCACTCAAATTGCTGTGAAGAGGGGCACTGCCTGTCTGGCCATGCTCCAGTTCATCAGGGGGGCTGCATGAGATTTAGGACTAACTTAGCCAGCAAAAACAGGGGGGCTTGGAGCAAGAGACAAGACAGACACTCCTGCCATTCCTCTCCCTCAACCCTTCCTGTCCAAATATGTCAGTCACTTCCCAGCCAGTTTCTGGACAACTACCTCTCCACCCCACCCCCTTTTTCCTCTGGAGTGATAGAAGTCAAACTGAAAATAACACAGGCTTACCTACTGAACACCAAATATAGTAAAATATATCCACTGTGGAGCTGATTCATAAGCAGATCAGACGTCCCTGCACTCAGAGCAGCACCATTCCTTAGAGAGGAAGGGGCTGATAAGATTTATGTGATTTTCATTTGCAATATGATTTTCATTTGCAGACACATGTCTGTCAGAACCCTATATCTCATACTGTATTACCTTTGTGACTGATATTAAACATGTGTCTGGAATGAATCAAAGGGCTGTCAGATGTCTTGAATGTGGGAAAACTTAAGATTTTTTTCTTATTCAAGTGTCAAAAAATATTAACATAACTTTGTACTTTATAAAACGGAAAGACTCCCAAACCAGTCAGTGTTCCATGTACCTGCAGTGATAAGTAGAAGAAGGGTTAGCTAGAATTTAGACCTATAAAAAAAAACCCTCTTCTGTGAACTTCTTTTCCATGTGGGAGAATACAGCAATTCTTTATAAAGAATGCTAGCAGCAAATTGTCATGACAATTCTCCTTTAGAGTATGCATTTGGTTCTGAATCAATTCCAGAGAAGACACCAGACAACACCAAGGAAGCTTTCAATTAACCCATAAAATTAAGAATCCTTTATCTCCTTAAAGCTGAACTTACATATGAAATGGCATCCCATGAAATCACTAGGCATTAAACTGCAGTTATCTGGGGTTCATCCTGTATACTGCTATTTTTATTTTTTTTAACTGTACATGAAATCATGTTGAAAGGCCTAAAAGAAAGCACAATTTTGGATTATCATGGCTTTTGTATCTGGGAAACCGAATTCATATGTATAATGAATTTTTCATAAACAAACCAACGAAAGAAAAAAAGTTGCTATCCCTTTAGAAAATGTAATTTTAAACCATATCAGATATGGAATCATAGAAGCATCAAGGCTGATTATAGTTGCAAGGTATACATAGGCTTGGCTAGTATTTCACATCAAATTGTTTATCCAGAAAAAAAACACTTTTATCCTGGAATTAGAATGCTCACAGCCAGATGCACTAGAACAGCCATTCTGCTTAAATTTTAATGGTACCTTTCTCCAGCATGACCCACATATGTTGTGTGTGATTGGTGTTTTGTTTACATATTCACCAATTTTCCCATCCCAGTTTCTTTCTTTTTGACTAGGGAGTAAAGCAAGTGTCCCAGTTGTGCCCATTTTGTAAAGCACACATAAAGTATTAGGAAAAGGCATTTAAATGACTGGAAATGATTACTGACATTTCCCTTAGAAAAAGATGAATGAATCTGTTCTTTCTACAGACTTTGCAGCAGCACATTTATCAGGAATATAAGGAAGTGCAGTCACTTACTGTCACAGCTTGCTCAGCTACTGGCGTTTCTTCTGTGGATGGCCTTTCTACATTCAGTACCTTACTGGTAAAAGACACTGATACAATACCGTTAAAGCACACCTTTTAGTGAATGTGGCCTGCCTTTAAGAGCTCCCATCCCTTGGCTTATTAGCATATTCACTCAAACTGCCAACATGGGAAGAGAAACAAGCTCCAGCTTTTCCCAAACACAGTTATGGGGCTTGATGATCCCCATGCAACATGAGAAGTTTGCATTACTGACTGACACAAACTCTCTGGAAGCCTTACCTATTTGTGTGGTCTTGTGTTCCTCACTTTTTTATGCCTTGCCATGTAGAAAAGACAGCACTTCAAAATGAGCCTCCTAGGGCTCTTAATCACAGCTTCTCCAACTCCTGAGTGACTTCAATTCAGCAGACTTCAATTCAATGCAGAGCTGCTTGCACTTCTGTTCAACCTCAGTGATGGAAGGCAAACCTTCACCACCTCTTAGGGATGCCAGCTTACAGGCTGCAATGCCACACTGGCTCTTTTTCCTGAAATGATAGCCAGCACAGGCACTAGGATAACTTCAATTTCCTTTTTGATTTGAGTGCCTGGCAGAGATAAGACTAGCCACTGCACTTTGGAAGCACTTGTGTGATTTAATGTCTCTAAGACTTTTTCCTCTCCTCTCCACTGGCTTTGACCGTTTCAGTAAGCTTCAGTATCTCTCCAAGTATCTCCCTCCTTCTTACATGTAATCCTTTACAGATTACGTCCTGTTCACCAGCAGGGGAATATCTGAAGTAATACATCTATTTGTATAGCTGTGCCAGACATTCTGCCTATGCTCTTCCTGTGCTGTGTTTGTAATTGTATCTGTCTTTCAAAAATTAAATTAAAGGATAGTTAATGAAAATTAATTAAATTAGTCCTATGACAACACAGAGCAGCACCACATAGATGACATACTACAAGTTCACGATGGAACAATGAGAAAGAAGCAGCAAAGTACTGGCAAGACATTTCTGCATCCCTCAAAATACTGAGGAGGGATGCTCTAAAGTTGTTCGTTAGAAAGGATGTGATGTGGCACAATGTGAAACAGCTGCTGCTTTGTAAAAAGGCAACAGGAAAGCTAAAAAAAAGAGAAAGAAGAAAGATAAAATGGATGCAAGTGTTGAATCCCAGATGTCTTCTCATTATTCTTAATGAAAAGAACAACTTGGCTTTTTTTTTTTTTTTTTTAAGAACAAGGTTGTAAAATATGTCATATTTCTGAAAATGAAGTTTAGAAAAGACTGTGTTCTTCGAATCAGGACAGTCAAGAGAGGGTTAAAATAAACACATAGATAAATGCGCAACATTTATTCAGAGAAATAATTATCCTACTGCCCAAAGTGTTCTCCTTTGCAGCAAAGATGCAAAAATCTTCAAACACACTATACTGCATATTGATGCAACTTTTTTATTTTATTCCATCACATCCAATATATAGGGGTGGAGGAAAAAAGAATTAAGGAGGAGGAAGGATGAAAGATATCTTAATGATCAGGAAGGCAGACACTATGAATCTAAATCACTTGCCAATCCAAATAAATGTGTGGATATGCACAGGAATTTTATCCCCATGAATGGTTACTAGTTTGCTTCTTACTGCAGCCAAAACATACATATTCTTGACAATGTATGAATGTTTCTGAAATCTGATTTAAATGACTTAATTTATGCTGAAAATACAAATTTACCACTGAGGGTGTGTAGGTGTGCAGGTAGGTATGCCGATGTCTGTGGGTAAGTATTCCCACTATTCTGAGTGGGAATGTAAAGACTGTTTAGCTATTGAAAAAAATTGCATTGTTGTTTATATTCAGTATTTTCTGCAAAGTTTTTCCTCCTTGTAGGCATAAGCTCTCACTTTATGATTTGAATTTATACGCAACTTCTACTTTTTTTCTTTCTTTATGGTATTGCTATTCTGATGCAGCATGATGAGTGACAGGCTGAGTTCACAAGGTCAACTATGTTGAATGGCTTCCACCATTTCTGGCTTGCTGTACCTGCAGCTCACAGCACATTAGTCACGGTGTGTGCTGCAAAGCCCATGCGTGCCCCATCTCTAGGTTCCAGCACTATAAATTCAGCTTCAGGATGCAGCCAAACGGCTTACAACTTTCCCTCTAATACAGAATACAGCACTTTGTCTTGCTAGAACAGAAACCTTGGGCAGTAAGCTTCCTCAGGCACTCTGCAGAGTTAGCACTGAGAACGGACCACGTGGGCTCAGTTTGCCCTAGCTTGCCTTCCTGAGGCTTACAGCATGGCTATCTCAACAGCCACATTTCCCTTTATGGCAGGACCTTCCAGAGCATTCAGCTTCAGTAATTTAACCTGCCTGTAATGCAAGGCAGTGCCTTTCAGGGAAGGTGGACCACCCCTCCGGCACTTGTCCTCTCAACAAGATGAAAATTACTTATTTTACAGAATCAAACGGAAAAAAAAAAAAAAATCACAATGCTTCCACAATGGTCTTCATACTCTCTACAAAAACAAGAGGAAATGAATATGGAATGTAAAAATGCCAAACCAATTAGAGCTGATCATGCTTTTCAGAAAAGCACCATTTAGCATTATCTGCTGCCAGAACCATCAGCCAAGATGGGCATGTTTCTGCTTAGCTAGAAGACTGTGCCCAGCACAGCACTCATTCACACCTAACCCCAGACAACATAAAGGTCTGGAAACAACATAGTGCTTTGAGCTAATGCTCTTCAAGTGCTTCACAGCAAGAGGAGAATATTCAGGGTAGGGAGTGGAGGGGGGAATGAAAACCTTTTAAGTAGATATTTCAAGAAAATGAGAATCAAGTGATGCATTTAAATACAGTCCATTACAGTTCTGTTGTAAGCAACCAATTAACCTTCTTTCAAGTATCACAGTATCTAAAGACATTAAATCAATTAATAACTTTATGCTAGTTCATCAGATGCTATTAGTAGCACACTGTTTTCTAAAGCAGTAACTCCCTCATCACTATAAAGCAATATTAAGTGTCAACATCTTTGCTGTTTGAGTTAAAAACAGGATTAAAGATTAAGTTTTAACTTAATGTTGCTAAAATTGACTAGAAGTTACTGAAAATAATATCTCCCAATAAAAAATTATGAACCAGTGATAATAAAATCAACTGTTAATAAAACTACCACTTATTTGACATCTGTTTTTTCCCCCTAACTTGGGTATAAGCAGATAAGTTCATCTGAGCTTTAGCTGCACAGTTACAGCTTCTTGGTTCACTGTGGGTAATAAGCAATAAATTTATATGATCAAACCCACTGAGGCACTACTGAGATCATTTTGATCACAGTGTAGGAAAACAGCTAATACAAATTTTATAGCTTTCAATAATCCTGTGAATAGTCATGTGAAACTAATAACTGATGATGACACTGTTTATTAAGGAAGATCCTTGCCAAAGTGAAGTAAGATCTCTTCTCAGGAAACAACCACGAGGGGAAACCCTCTACTAGAAGCATATTGTGCCTGAAACATGAAATAAATGAACTCCATAGCATGATGTGAAAGCAGAAATATCCATTCAGCAGGCGGAGAGTGTGAGCTGCCTTCTCAGCACCACAGCCTGTATTTCCCAAAACCACAGGGAAGAGCTGATCCAGGCTGTATGTGGGTCCAGGACTGCTGTCCTCCCTCCTTGTTAATTATGCCCCATGATGACATAGCACAACTCAACATCATGTGAATGTGGCAAAGCACAGAAACATAGAAATGTCTGGGTTGGAAGGGACCTCTAGAAGTCATCTGGTCCACCCCCCCCCCTGCTGAGAGCCCCACCTTGCATGTCTCCAGGGATGGGGACTCAATCACCTCCCTGGGCAACCTGTTCCAGTGCTCCACCACCCTCATGGTAAAGAACTTCCTCTTTATTTCTAATCTAAATCCACTCCTTTCTAATTTAAACCCATTACCCCTCACCCTTTCACTACAGGCCTTTGTAAAGAGGCTGTCTCCAGTATTTTTGTAAGCTCCCTTCAGGTACTAAAGGTGACCACTACTCTCTGGATGTGGCCATCCAGCCAATTCCTTATCCACTGAATGGTCTACCCATCCAATCCATATCTCTCCAAACTGGTGAGTAGGATGTTGTGGGGGACCATGTCAAAGGCCTTGCAGAAATCCAGATAGATCACATCCACAGGTTATCCTTTGTCCACTGATACAGTCACTCTGATGTAGAAGCACAGCAGCAACCGAAGATACTGTATCCTTGGAAGCAAAAGTTAGCTGTATGTTCAGATGAACATGCCATTGAGCCAAAGGGTATTGATCCAGGCACAGTGCCCTGCTAAGGGCGTTCGTATCATCTTTGAAACCATACTTAGTCCCCCCGGTGCCCACTGTGCCAATATGATGTACCATCACAGGTCTTCATGATGCACTGCACAGTGTGCGATGGGCTCCTCCCATTCCCATTTCAGAGACTTGAAAAGTGCTACTTTCAGTGCTTCTCAAAAGCACCAAAAAGTTGATGAAAAGAGATAAGTAAGCACAAACACAGAGCTTTGCAAAGTCTGTGTTTTAGCAGGAAGATTTTAGCCATCTTCTTTCAAAACATGAATGTCTCTCACATTGAGTTACCATGATGCTAATTTGACATCATTTTTCTTCAATTCTGCATTTCAAAATCAAGTTAGATCATAGTGGTGGCTAAAATTCTCTTTTCCACATTATATGCTTTCAGCTCTGCTCTATGGGCTGAGATGCCACTTAGGAAACAAAACAGAAAATGCTGTTTGGTTGCCAGATTGGGAGGTCACTAGCAAACAAATTCCTGAAATCTTTACCTTAAAAGCAGATTTTCAGAAGTCTTAAAAGCTTGGAGTCAGTAACTAAACTACAGATGCTAATTCAGAATTTGAATTTGCTTCTGAAGCAACCGAAATACGTATGTTCCTATACAGACTTCCAGGACCACACTCCTTTCCCTGTTCTCCCCATAAAGGCACATATGCCTGCCCACTTTCATGTCTAATGCCTTGGCCTCCTTCCCAGAGCAGTGTGTGATATCCTCCTTCCTCTCTTTAAAGACATGACACAGAATCCAGCTGCAACTACACAGAGATTCAGCTACAAATACCATGTGCAGCATATCAGTTCCTGGAACGTCCATTTTGACGTACAAAGTAGCATGTTATTATTGCTGAATAAATAAAAGATTACATGACAGCGAAACCAACCCACTTCCTTACAAAGTATTGCAAGCTTCAAACTGATGCTGCAAAGTATTTTGTAAAGGAGCCATAAGGAAAGAAAATGGACTGGGATTGTGATGGTAGGACCATTTTCTTTGTCAAACTGTTCATACATTTAAGAACTAAGAAATAAAAAGGTCCATTTCAGGAAGAATAATAAAAACAAAAAAGTTCAGTAACGAGAAGACTTCTAAAGATTTGTGACATTCAAATACCCATCTGTCTTGAAAAATAATAGGACTTTTTTCTTTTCTAATTGTCACCTAGCTTTGTAAAATGTCACTCAATTCAGTACATTACTAGAATCAGTTAACCAAATAAAACTTCAGCAATTTCTACTTTAACTTCATTAGATATTGAAGTCCCATGAAATAAATTTTAGCTGAAGAAGCCAGAGGAAATCTTCCTCTCAGTATTGGCAATATCCCCAAACAAGATGTCAAAGGATTTGCTTCTTGATTGCACTATGCAATTCCTCTGTCTGGTGGGTCTGTCTCCTTCACTGTCATTTCATTCCATTCCAAGAGAAAAATTCATACTTTTACTGAATCAATTGTCCCATGGCACTCAGTATAAGTGTAGCAGGAGCAGTACGTGCACATCTGTAAAACATCTGGCATACAGGTGTATGAAATGACATTTGCTTGCTGTCTGGCCAGTAAGCACACATTTTTGGGAAGGATAACAAACAGTTATCATGTAGAAAGACAGTCAGTACTGTTGTGCTTGCTGTTATAAGTCACATTTATCTTCAAAGTTATAATGTCCAGAGTAAGGTAGAAGAGTAAATACTATATTTATATTCATTTATTATGAAAGAAACTTCTATGGAAGACAAGCATGGTCCTTCACTTTGGTACCTATAGCCTAGCTTGGATCCTGGCTTATATCTAAGGAAGAAGTGGATGCGGCTGCAAGGCACACTTTAAATAAATTCTCTTATATGGTCTAAAATGGAATGGGAGCAAACACTTTCATCCACCAGCCTGAACATTTAATGCCAGCAACATTACAAACATTAATTTTAAATATAGCACCAAAGACAGACTAAACACAAAACTCTACAAAAGAAGTAAAGCTTGTATAAAAGCAAAGTTGACATATAGAAGGCAGCTTACACAGAGCACAGAAGAAAACATGATGCTTTTAGCATAAGACATTCAATATTAGGAAAAAAAATATGTAAAAATTAAATCAATGTCACATTTGCCAAAGGCTTTGATTAGGCAAAATTGATAATTCCAAAGCTGTACTTAAAATAGTACAAACCAGAACTATGTGGCAAAAATGAGGATGTTACACATGCCCAACACCTACCAGAAGCATTACAGGCTTACATGTATGAGCTTAACAGGTACAACAGTAGCCATGAAAACTTCATCATGGACTAATAAGCCACATACACATTCAGAATCTCTCAACAGCTTGCACTGCAATTGCTAGCTCCATCTCCATCCCCCCCACCACCTGGGTATGTGTTTGCTTACTCACAGGACAAACATCTTAGATTTCTGCACACGTATTATTAGCAGCAGACATAGGGGGCTTGTGCTGTAGGTGAATGGAAGGAACACTAGCTGTATGCCTGTTCATCTCCACTAACTCTCAAAAGAAAGTTGTTGAGACACTGGTGGTACTGTGACTCTTGCCATATCAACCAAGTTCTCAGACAGCAGTCTAAGGAACAGATTTTCTCACAGCCTATTTCATATATGTGACTCAGTCCACATGACAAGCCAACATGACTACTCAGCTTGTAAACTAAGTGTGATTACCATTGAAAAAACTCTGGATTTTCCTCTGTTCTTCTCCTCTTTCTATTAGAAAGAGCACACTCTAGTGCAATAGAGTACCAAACTCAAAATGAGGGCTATATACAGGAAAATCAACTGTCCAATTCAATCAAATTATCCAAGCAATGCTGAAATCAGGAAATACTGACTGGTCTTTCCCAGTCACTGACATACAGAACAAAATGTTTACTTTTTCCTTCTACATTAAGTTTCTTCAGAAGGTTTTCTCCCCAAAAGAAAAGGCTCATCAATTTGCATCTTTCAATGCACCCAACCTAAATGTCACTCAGACAGCAAGCATGAGACAGAGATTTTAGAAGGAAGGGAAAGTCTTTCCAATAAAGCTTTCCAAATGTTTTCCTGAATCAAAATGGATTGGCAGCATGAGGTGATAGGTGCTTTGGCAGAGAGAAAAATTAGAATATAAAATGAAATATGGGTAGGTTATTAAAGCAGCACGCTTTGCTGACACCTGCAGTTTGCTGAAATTCTAATAAAGTTTTCAAACAGAATTCCTATTTCAAACTGGAAAAGAATGTCTTGTCTGGAGTTTTAAGGCTCATTTAATTAGTCCCGAAAACAAATGGGTGCAATATTTTCTTTAAGTGATACTATGCAAACACATATATTTCACTTTACCGGTGTTTCTCCAGACTTCATATGTGTCTACTTTTGCTGTTAAAGTAGCTGGAGTCAGGTAGCTCATCTGTCTCATTTTTATACTTAAACAGCAATTCACCTATGTCCCTAACTCTTCACACAGGCTTTGTCCTCCACTGAGCCATCGGCATAGGACCAAGCCCTCTAACTGTGTTAATGGCAGCTTGTTGATTCAAAAGTAAATGTTAGGAAGATTTACCAAGAGAAGTGAATCTTTTTTACCTCCCTCAAATACTCTGTAGCTAGGGAAAGGTGCCATTCCAAACACTTCTAGAACGGATACAGAAATAACAGAACCCTTTCTTTTTGCTCAGGAGATAGGAACAACATTCTGAGATACTACATCCATTGCTGAAACAGCAGCTACCTCTACCTTCTGCTCATCCATAAAGAACAACCTCCAAGAGATGAAGCAAAAGACCTGAAACCAAACTGATTTTTACTAAAAAGTGGCAAGGAGTCAGAGGTGATACTCCAACTAAAACAGTGAACATCTTTAGGCCCAAATGCACCATGTACGCCATAGCGGTGTTTCATGAACTATTTTAAGAACAGGCTTTGCAGCTGCTTGGCCTAGAGGATGTATCATGGGATCAGTACTCAAAACGAAAGTAAAACAAATACTTCAGGTGCTATTAAAAATTTCTGCTGGGAAACACAAAGATTTTGCTTTCCATTTTTTTAAAAGCTTGGTAGATCCCTCCAAGGGGTTGCAGAAGAGTAGCTATAGTTCAAATTACAATTTAAGGTGTTTCTTGTTTATTGTTATGGGGTTGCTTGATTTTAGTTATTGGATTTATTGTTTCATTAAAAATACGTAAAACCAAACCAAAACAATAAAACCTAACAACACCATTTCTAGCACTTCAAAATCCAAGACCATATGAACAGCAGGGAGGGGGCAGGGTTAACCCATGCCTAGTATCATAAACAGTTTAGAAACCAGTATTAAAAAATTGATATCCAGTGCAAAAATTAACACAACTCTGCATTCTTCCCTTTGCTCTCTTCCCAACCCTGTACTTAACCCTCCACTCTGCCCAGGGGCTCCAGGCCTGGTCTCCTCTCTGGAAGGAGAGGACTGCAGTCTGAAGGGGATGGGCTGTCCATGGGCAAAGGTACACATGTGCAGTATTCACATGGGGTCTGCAGCACTGCCCTGAAGGGAGCATTTCTCACCTGTGGCCAAGCAGCTGGTCCTGTAGGACTGCAGGAGCTTTGTGTCAGCTCTGTTTGAGCTAACTACGGATGGGTAAATCTTCCTCTGATGCAATAACTTTGAATTTGTATACACATTCAGGTCTGTGGCTTTCCAGTATCTTTAAAATTACGGCATCTGCCAGCCAACATGCAGGACACTAAATGGAAGGAATGTACTAATCTATGCTTTTGAATAAATCCAACAAGCTTCAACATCTCAAAGGATTTCAAGACATTGGTTGTGCTATCATTCAAACAGTGCCCCAAGCAGCACACATCAGTGCAAACAGTACCAGTCTCATTTCCATGAAGCTCATGTAATTGCCTAATTCTGTTGCTTATGATGGACAATTTCCTTCTCATCTCAGTACATGGATTGTACCTCACTTGTGTCACCTCTGTGATATTTCAGAAAGTTATTGTTGAAAAGCACTGTGTAAGACATGGCACGTTACTGCAAATGTATTACATAATATCCTATCAAATGGGAAGAATAGCACTGAAAATTGGTTTTGAATAGTACATTTGGGAGTTGCTAAGGATGTTCATAGCACAGTAAACATCTACTGACTGCCATCTGGTTTGTCTGACCACTGACAGCAGATTTTACGTCAGTTAATGAACATCTTCCACAATACACATTTGACACACTTGAGATAAAGATATGTGAAGTAACTTGTGATATAAATTAAATGAACTATTCAAAATACGCACACACCCCCCAAACCAGTCTCCTTACTGTAAGGTCATTTACGACATACCTTATTTATATTTCATGAATGCCTCAAGGCATAAATAGACACACTAAGAAACCAACAACCACTTTTACAGTTAGGTAATTGAGTCTGCAAATTGCAGCAAATATACACAGTTCCTGGCTATCATCTAAAGTCATTATTCAGAAGAGAATCTTAATCCAAAGGGAACTCATGAGAAAGACTGAAAAAATAGCGAAGTACATATATACCATTTGAATGAATACAAAATATTTTAGGAGAGAAGATATTGCTTGTAAAATGACTACTGGTTTCTAATACTGGAGGAGGTAAAGCAAAATTATTAAATAGAAAAATAAAAAAAAAGAAATTAAACTCTAGCAGCTGGAAGGAAAAAAAGGCATTGAGAGGAACATGGCTTTGAAGACAGGATTAGAATATAATATGCCATCTATGAAATGAACTTCTAATGAAGTTCAACAAGGATAAGTTTAGAGTTCTACACCTGGGGAGGTACAGGTTAGGGGTAGACCCACTGGAAAGCAGCCCCATGGAGAGGGACCCTGGCATCCTGGTGGACAATAAGTTATCCATGGAACAGCAATGTGCCCTTGTGGCCAGGAGGGCCAGTGGTATCCTGGGATGCATAAAGAAGAGTGTGGTCAGCAGGTCAAGGGAAGTTCTCTTCCCCCTCTACTCTGCCTTAGTGAGACCACATCTGGAGTACTGTGTTCAGTTCTGGTCTCCCCAGTTCAAGGGGGACAGGGAAATACTAGAGGGAGTCCAACAGAAAGCTCCAAATATCATTAAGGGACTGGAATATCTCTCTTATGAGGAAATGCTGAGAGACCTGGGGCTGTTTAGCCTGGAAAAGAGAAGACTGAGAGGGGATCTTATGAATGTTTACAAATATCTGAAGGGTGGGTGTCAAGTAGAGGGTGCCAGTCTCTTTTCAGTTGTGCCCTCTGATAGGATGAGAAGTAATGGTAGCAAGGTGAACCACCTCAACATGAGGAAAAACTTCTTCACTGTGAGTGACAGAGCACTGGAACAGGCTGCCAAGAGGGGTTGTGGAGTCTCCTTCTCTAGAGACTTCAAAGACCTGCCTGGACCTCTGTTCCTATGTGGCCTGCCCTGGGTATTCCTGTGCTGGCAGAAGGGTTGGACTTGATGACCTCCAGAGGTCCTTTTCAACCCCTACCATTCTATGATTCTATGATACACAAAATGGGTAAGTAAGTAAGGAGCCCTTCACCATTAGAGAAACAACCAGAAAGCTGTGAATCCCAGTGATTCTCAGATTCCAACAGAATGGAAAGGCAAATCACTGTTTGTTCTCAGCTGCCAAATGGTATAAAACAGCATGTCCAGAATAAGCACATGGTGCCAACTAATGAAAGAGGTGATAAGATTTATCTCTGCGAGGAAGCCTGACCAGATCACTCAAGCACACCTGTCCTTATACCTGAATGCTGGTGGTGACCTGCACAGGCGTGTCTCAGTGTTTGCGAGTACATGGCCAGAGTGACCAAAACTCATTTTTGTTTCCCTTCCTGATTTTACCTTTAGATCTGCTACACTACTGCAGCATTATTATCTGTATCTCTAAATACTATTTCTTCAGGGAAACAGTACAAGCCAAGGATAAAAAGTAGTCAGCCAGAGCAGAGGAAGGACTACTTGAACTAACAGACAAACAACATAAGATCTCATCAGCAAAATGCAAAGAATGGGGGGATGTGACTTCCAAAGACAACTGCTAAAATATAGAAATAATGAAGCAGCAGTAATGATACTTCATGGTCTTTATAATCACACTTCTCTGAGGCTTGAGAATACGTATCATCTCTAATGTGATACAAACAACATTCATTCCAGTAGCCTTAACTTCAGGAACAATTCTGCCCTGGTGCCTGTGAACTGAGTAGAATTTCCATTCTGAATACTTCAAAGTCTAAATAGCCAAAGCAAACAAGGAAAGTAATATTAAGATGTTGAGGGTTTCTGAGAAATACATATTTAAAACAGCAGTAAGGAACAACTTATTAAAAATTTATCATATGCATCTTAAACCTATTCTCTACAGAATTAGCAATCAATATGTCATTGCCCCCAAAGCCAGATAATTTTAACTGTAATTAATCTTTTATTTCATGGTAATTATATAGAGCTGTTAGAACTGTGCAACAGAGATAACACTCTGATTTAGACACAGTGAAAACGTAGAGACATTTACACATTATTTCCTGGTTTTAATATTCAGGAATTAGTTTTCTCCCATTATTTACACAGATTTTAAAAAGCATTTCAGCAGCTGGTTTCCTCTGTAAATCTAGTCCTCCTGCAGTTTCTGCTACAGTTGGGCTTGAGTACCTCATGAGCTATATGAAACAGCAAGGATGGGTCCAAGATACATTTACATTAAACAAGTACATTTGTCCTCATTTCATCTTTAAACAACAAAAAAGATCAATTAGATCTTGACTTCATTTTCGATAAAACTACAAAAATCCTTTGTTTTGTTCATTTTCTGTTAGTTTATAACAGCTCCTGCAACTGCATTCACCATTTCTAAGAAAACTGCCCTCCTCTAGTACTTTCTTTTAATATTTCCTCAGTAGACTTATCTTCTGAACTTCTCACTGCAGCAAATTGCATCAGATGTACCAATAAATGGAACAAAGCTACTATGAAGTACCTGGCAAGGCTTCCACATGACTTACACTAGCGATGAAAACATTAACTCATCTTTTTAGAGCAGCAGACCTAATCACACATCAAATGAGAACAGACTCAGATCATCTTTCTCTAAGAGCCCGGTGGTTTCTCCTTTACAAATGAGCATTTCAGTTTTAATTTAATATGATCCTGTAGGCAATTTTACCTCATACAGCATTACATGGTAATGCAACATAATCAACAGGTCACTCACAGCACTGGCCCATATAAGAGAGATCTTTACACTTCAGTTAAAGTGGACTTAGGTGAAAGTTTGAATTAGTTTTACAATTAAAGAAAATCTATTTTATGTACTTGTCAAATTTTTCTTCAAATTTACCCTTAATTTATCAACTTTTTTTTTTTTTTTAATTTACCCATAATAAATTCCTTGAGGCTTCACACAAACTGTTTATTTTTAATTTATTTTTGTTGCTTTTCTCAAAACTACAGAATAAAGTTTATTGGAAGTCAAAGTACATTTTATCAGAACATTTTTAACAAGTGCCAGCTCATCCTGTGGTAAAGGGTAATTTTTTTCCAGGGATCCCATTTAGCAGCAGTCTAATACTGCAGACTGCCATGGTTTCTAGAGATTATGTGTGAAGTTCTATTGAGTCAGCAACACCAGCCCATAAACAGTAACACAAGATGGGAAGGAGAGCTAGGGCAGAAAGCTGGAGATCAGGAAGAGTTCAGTGCTTTTTGAGACAGGATTTAGGAAGTAAGAGGTGCTTACTGCTCAAGCAAGTAGCATTAAAAACATACCTTTTACTCAGTACATTCTCTGGCCAAAAGTCCTCTAATCAACATCCCTCCCCAGACTCCATCCTTCTTGGTAAGTCTTGAAGAACAAAATACAGTGACACTAATGCAAAAGGATGTAACACTTCATAGTCAAGAAATGAAACGTGGATTTGAGAGGCACAAAGATGGGGCCAGCAAGTCTCCCCTTTACAACCGCACAGGCACATGACAGGAGGTAGCTACGCACCCACTCTGGGGGTATGCACACTCCTGCACAGGTGTTGCAGGCACACAGAAACACTTGCGTACTTTGAATGAACTCAGGACAAGCCCATAGCATGCTTTTTAAAATTTTGACTACACAGAAAAATCCCACATTTGGATGCATGTGCCTTTCAGTCCAGGACTGATCCCCACAAGAGCATATATGTGGTTATTGATTTTTTTAATTATTATTTGTTTTTTAATATACAACTTCCTCTTGGCTGGACTCCCAAAGCTGTAAGTTACACATTCTTTTTTTTTCAAATATATGTTATACTCTGTTTTTCCATTTTGTTTCCATAAAATGTTAAGTTATACGGTGCCAAAAACATAGCTAAATTCTCTCCCTTTAAATAAAATAAAGCTGCTAAATATCAATTTATTCTTGTGTATATCCTGAGCTGAAACCAAAAAGTGTTTCTACTTGATGGACCAGAAAGGATACTCTTGATTTTTGTAAAACAATGATGGATTTTTTTTTTCTTCCTCCACCAGCTTTTCTCCTTCCCAAACTGGACACATTCCATGCTCTATGTCAAATACATCAAAATAAGATCTGTCTCCAGCTGCCGAAACAGCTCCAAGGAGGAAAAAAAATAGCAG
>JANHFY010019072.1:23219-46227 GCA_027560095.1 Chloroceryle inda
TCCAGGCAGATTATCAGACATCCAAGTTTCTGTATTGCTCCTTCTAATGAAAAGATCAATTCATCTTCCACACTCTGACTCATTATAATCCCTGAGTATGACCTTTAGGGGAAAGAAATGTCAAAATTCAGTAGCCATTGGCCCAAACTGTCAAAAGGGGAGCATATACTTGGATTTAGTAACTATATTAAGGCTCCTAAATATATGACCTGAGATGTTGAACATCATAAAAGATCTACCAAGTAAATAAGCACCTCTAAAATTCACAGTCCAAGTGACTGTTTAGGAAGGTGGCAAAAAACTCAACCTTGATCTTCAGAACTTATCAATTCCCAATTCTGAATGCTTGTTCTGTCTCACCAGCAAGGAACAGCAGGCATGGCATGGAGGTAAATGTTGAAAAAAAATGCATAAGAAAGGTCAGATGACTTCTCAAGAGGTACACAGAAGACATCAATAGTTATTCTGCAAAGGCAGTGCTAGATGTGCAACCCCAACAGTCATATTGCATTTTATGCTGACAGTCAATGTTATGAAAATGTCCTCATGCTGTGCTATTTTGTTCATTACCTTTTAGCATTCATTACTTCATACTCTGAATTCATAATCTTGACCACAGAGAATAAATCCTTAATCATGTAGGTATTCTGTGAAAGGCAACTAGGAACGTAAGTGGCAGAACAGAGTACTTGTGTCATCAGAATGGTCTCCAGTGGATAAGGGGCTCATAATAAATTAAGACTAGCATCCAGCAGAATTTGTGAGTACCTCATCTTTCTAGGTAGTGTCTAAAACAGATATAATCGCAGCTGGGGGCAAAACAAGCAGAGAAGTATCTGGTCCATCCATTCAGCGATATGTGCATTATATGACCCACAAGCTGCACTGTCACACTCTGCTGTATACCATCTTAAATGCTCCAGTTACTTCCAAAGTAGGCACCAGGAAACACAGGAAGCAGCACCATTCCTTCTGGAGCAGCACCTGCTTCTCCACATTGAGAAGTGGTATGGGCTTTATTTCCACTCCTAGTTATGCATGTTACTTGGTTTCTTCGTGTTAGACAAGGCTTCAATTCTCAATGTGTGGTAAGCAAGTTTTCCCCAGTGATGTCTTCTGTGGTTCATTAGCAGATTCTTTATCCAAGTATGTATTTTTCCCCTGTATTGTTCTTTCCTTTTCAGAAAGCTAATGAGAGAGAAAGAATTGTGCTGCTTTCCAAATCTGTGCCCTCATGTCCCACTTGCTTGCATAAGCCTACCAATAGTGACATCTTTATCAAGCACTTCATTTCCTACCAGTGGTATAGGCCTAATAGCTTAAAAAAAAAAACAAAAATCACAAAACCCAAACCACATTTTTCTACATATTATCCTCATTCTGGAGACAGTTACATTATTCTTTGGCAGGTGCAATCCCTGCTCAGAAGGTTGGGGGTTTTTTTGTTCCTATTTTCCATTAAGAAGTTGTAACAGACTGTGCACTGTTTTAACAGACCACAGTTCAGGACACCAAGAGGAGAGACCATATGGCAGATGCAGTCCAGAGGAAAAACCCAGACCACCAGTGAAAGAAGCGACACAAATAACAAACATAGAGTCCCAGAAGCATCTCCATTTATTTATTTATTTATTTATAATTTTGGGGCAGAAATACTTTGGCGTTTTATTTAAGACACACACAGAGAAAAGGATATTTTGAATAATCACTTATTTCCCTTGTTATTATGGGGAGAATAAACAACACTTCATCCAAATTCCATTCGCTGACAGACACTGTGTGTCAAAACAATCTGTGGTATTTTTTTAATAGAGAGTTATATTATTAAAGTGGCTATCATCGTTCCATCTAATGCCAGTAGATACTCAATATTATGGATTATTTTGATTTTAGATTTCAGATAGGAAAAGAGCACAGTCTCCTTTCTTTCCATCCCTTATTTCTTAGCATTGGTCAAACATGCTCCAGAAGGCCTCTCCAAGGCTCAAGCTGCTCAGATGACTGTAGCTCTTCTACATACCTCTGCCATGGACCTTCCATTGCAAACCAGCAAACATAGGAGTAATGTTACTGGATCTGCTCATATGCTTGGGCACAAAATCATAGAATTGTTTTGGTTGGAAGAGACCTTTAAGATCTTCAAGTCCAACTGTTAATCCAGCAACTGCCAGGAAACTATTAAACCATGTCCCTAAACACCACATCTACAAAGAGTAGAGTTGGGTACCATGTTGATTGAGGGCCATAATCTATTACTTTCCATTAATTATGCTTTCTGATGAATGGATTATTCAACATATTTATCTGTATGGGTCTTCATTTCCACCTGCCTTTTTTTTTGTCACACAACATCTTCATAAGAGATCTTTAGTGAGCTGAAGTATGCCCCCATAAAGGGGAGTAGTGGGTATTTCACAGAAGGATCCTTCCTTGGAAATTAAGGCAACTGTATCTGGCAATTGCATCACTTAATTTGCCAGCATAATGCTTGTTTTTAAATCAACTTTATGCAGTTTACTCCCAAACTTTGTTCTGCAGACTTGCCTCACTTTTGTTTTACATATATGAACACTGCACTGTTTTATGTAAAACCATTGCATAGTTAAATATCTTCTCCTGAGATCTGACCTTGAATTGTCTTTGATGACTAGCATCTTTTCTGTCCTCTGAAAAGCTCCGTGCTACATGTAGACACAGCCCTCTTGAGAATCCTTGGGACTCAGTATTGTGTCCCTATTGCTTTTTACCAAATTGATCCTCCACAGATCACAGGTCTGCAAAGGTGTCTGAATAAGCAGGTTGTGCTGCTTTAGATTGTCTTCACAAGTGTATTGAGATGTAGGAAGCTTTTGTAGATAAGTTTTAAGGGGTTTGCACATGCAAGGAATAGATGCGTCTTTGTGTGGGTCACCTCAAATTAGTTTTTGCTCACAACAGGTTATGATTAAAACAAGTGCAAACTGCTCAACACCAAAGGCAGCAGTTATAAAAATATAGAAGGTGACAGAAAGAAAAAGAAATCATGCAGCTATTTATTTGTTCTTCCTATTGCACTCAAGACTTATCTCTTACAGCCTGATCCCATGGTCAGACCATTCAATACTTATGGACTTCGGGCTAACAAGATGTTTCTTAAACAACTCAGGTCATTCCATCATCTGAGCTATACCAGCATGATCTCTCAGGTCCAAAATGCACATGAAATGAGTAAAAGGATATCACTTTTGTTGTAGGGATCCAAGTATAATGTACCATTTCTTCTCTGGCTTGAACAGTGGAACAGATGGCTTGTTGGCTTAGTGATGACACCATACTTCCAGCAGCTCTGCCCAGAAATTACTGAAAATCCTATCACCCTCTGAAGTGGGCATTTAAAAGTGTATGCATGTTTATAATGTTCCTGTGACTGCTTGTTGTCCTGCTTGTTTGCCATGCATTTTGTTGTAATTTGTACTACTGAAGAATACAGATCTGAAGACCTTTATAAATATTGCTGAGGTGAATAATATCCCTGTGTAAATATCACCTTTTGGAAAGAAATCTGTAAACTTTTCTGGCAGTTCATCTTTTGTATTATTTAGACAAGAAACTAACTGTCGTAAAACAAGCACTCTTCCACGTGATAGAGGTCAGTAGTGATATTACCAACCACAGGAAATAACAAAGTCAACTGGAACATAGAGCCTTTTGAAAGCCATGGTTAGTTGTTTATCTCCAGACAGGAAAAGATCGTGTTAAACTTCATGAGAACTAAAGGGAGGATATATAATTTCACATTTGCAGCACAGCATACAGTGTTGTTCACCATACTCTCTATATGTTGCTTTTAATGGAACACTCCAAACAAGATGTGTGGACCTCCAAAGGCTGAGAGCTCAAGTTTGCTTTCGATAACAACTCAAAAATGTTGAGATTTTACATAAAACATGTACTTTGACATTCATTTCTCTTGAGTATATTTAACATCAGTTTTGGGTACAGAGATTGGGGGTAGTGTCTTTAGGTATTAATAGCCCCTGTGACTGAGTAGAGAAATCTCTGCATTTAGACACAGAAGGAAGGCTTCTCTGCACAATCATTTCTTTGAGTACATTTGCTTCTTAGGAGTACATACTACTATGGAGAGAAAAAGATGCATTTTACAAATGTGCAGCTACCACTATTTTTTTTTTTTCCTCAAAAGTCTATTCTTTAGCATAAACTCCTGTACCCACAGGAACTAAGTCAGAAATCCCACAGCAAGGCTATGATCTGACATTGGAAGCACAAATGGTCTCATCTGTTTTGAAGAGCCATGTGTAACAGTACACTGGAGCCAGTAACCTTCCAGAGACTCCTGCCTTCAATTAGGTTAAGGATGCTTAACTACTGGCAGGACAGGTCCTTTGTCAGTAGACTGTCAAGCTTACTGTTGCCAAGGCCAGCAAAATTAACAACTCCCAGAAATCTAGTGCGATTTTCAGGACCTCACAGTTCATGGCACAACACAGCTTTTTGTACAACGACCCCTCCCTGCCTGGATCCAAAAGTTATTTCTATATGAAAAGCCAGAAATATGACAAAGGGAAATGCACATTTATTTCAAGTAATGGCGAATTTTAGATGTGACTAACAAAGCTGTGATGGCTAGTTTGTCTTGGCTAGCTTGGTCTGTCCAGCTCTTCACTACAAAGGATGTATTAGACTAGTAAGACAATAAAAATGAGATACAAGGAAGAAAGTATGTCTGATTCTGGGCACAGAAAAAGCTCTGTAATAGGAGACTGGGTGAGAGAAGGAATTTGTTCAGGAATCCTGCAGCAGAAGAGAGATAATGGAAATAGAAAATAACTATTTTATACCTATTCAAATGTATAATTAGAACATAAATAAGAGATTTTTTTTAAAAAGTTTTTTGCAATTCTTAGGCAATATCTACACATGAACTCTTTAAGATACCAGGAACAAATGTAGGGAGCATATTATTCTCTGAAATGGTTTGAGTGTAAGATACTATCTGTAATAGCTGTCATTAAAGACCATAAATATATGGAAAGTTCTGTCTGGGGCAGAGTTTTCTCAGCCTTTAATAGTTATGAATGTAGTATAAACAGACAGATGTCTTCACTGAAAAATAATCAGAAGACCTGATACATGAAAGGCAGTCCTCATTTTCCAGCTCCATTTTCCAGTCCTGATGTGGGTTGGACTGACAAGGAGTGACAGTGGAAATGGCAGAGAAGGAGTGAAACAAACAAGTAGCAGGAAAAAATGTCATCTTCCCTTGTGCATAGGCAAATGAAAAGATAAGTGAAAACTCCTTCTGAAGATGATGTGTAGGCATGCATTTCTGGATTCAGAAGGTTCACTTTTTTCACCTGAAAAATTTCAGACACATTGTCAGAAAAGGAAATCAGCAACTAAAAAGTCAAGAATTCACCCAGAAAAAAAAAAAAACAAAAATCCATATAATCATGGACAGATTTCTGTGGGAAAGGACTTCTGAAGGTCTCTGTCGAACTCCCTCCTCCAACTATATCCACTGTCCGAGCAAGACTGAGCAGCTCAGAGACAGATAAGAGTTAAAGATCCCAGTTGATGGAGATTCTGCCATCTCTCAGGGCTACATCCCATGGCTGTGCCACTTCCCTGGGGAAGAATTAACCCATTGGAGTATTCTGTGTCGAAGAAATATCTCTTGGCTTCTCTGAGAAGGACATTGTTCTTTCTTTGTCATGCCCTTTTTGAAGTGAAGATCATTAGATCTCCCTCAACTTTCTCTTTGCCAGGTTGGACAAAGCCTACTCCCACAGCATTTCCTTGTACACACAGTGATTCAGTTTCCAGTATGCAGTTGGCTTTTATTACTGTGAGGCTGCACTGCTGGTTCATGTTCAACTTATTTATCACTGGGAAACCCAGTACTGCATAGCTGCTTCCCATCCACTTCCCAGTCTGTCCTGGCTAAGGGGCTCGTTCTGTCCCAAATGCAATCTCTGAATTATTTCTTGTTGAACTTCATGAAAGTCATGTTGCTCCAGCTCACATCTCCAAAATCTAGCCAGGTATGAAGTGACAGTTTGCAGCTTTGACAACAGCACCATCTGGTCTAAGTTTCTCATCACATTTTCATGTGACTGCAGGTAAAACTCATAACAAGCTGAACCCTAACCATCAGAAAAGGAGCTTTAAGTCTTTGTCCTAGCTTAGGTTAAAATAGGACTAATTCTGTTCAGTGACTTTACTTTTCAGTTCAGTCTCTTCTAAGTAACTGCACTGTCTGATATTAATGGCAGAATTTCACAGCAGTGGTAGCACTACATATTTCCAGTTACTACCAAGGATGGGTATATAGACCAAGGTCATTGTTAGATCTTGTGTACCACATCAGGGAGTGCAGAAAGTAAAAGGCCTCACATGCAGGGACAAGTGGACAGGACAGGTGACCCCAAACTGACCAGTGAGGGTTTCCATCCCATATACAACATATCCAGTATAAAGCTGAGGGATCACAGAATCACAGAATTATAGGAGCTGGAAGGGACCTCTGGAGATCATCTAGTCCAACCCAGTGGGGTTGCCAAAGCAAGTAACCCCCTGCCAAGGTAGGTACACCCCCCCCCCCCAACCCCCTCAATGATTACAAGGGTCTAGGTCTCTTCTTCAATGGCTGACATCCAAGGAAGACTCTGTTCTGCCTTCAATACTGATCCACATGTTCCTGAATCCAGTTCCTGAATCCAGCTACCGAATATGTCTCCTAGCTGGTGCTAAATCCAGTGTGACACTTCCTCAGTGCCTGCATCAGTGGTGATGGTGGTGTAATTGCCATGAGGGGCAGTTGAGTTTGATACGAGTTTTATATATATTTCTATGGCTGACCGTGCTGACCAAGGAGGTCCCAGAAGACTGGAAGTTAGCTGATATGACATTCATCTGCAAGGGCCAGAAAGAGGATCCAGGAAACAGCAGGACTGACAGTTTGACTTCAGTGACAGGGAAGCTGATGGAGCAGATCATCCTGAGTGCCATCAGGACAGATAATCAGACCCAGTCAGCTTGGGCTTATGAAGGGCAGGTTCCTGCTTGACTAACCTAATCTCCTACAACATGGTCACCTGCTCATTCCAGATGAGGGAAAGGCTGTGGATGTGTCTGTTTTGACTTTAATAAAGCCTTTGACACTGTTTTCCACACCGTCCTCGTGGAGGAGCTGTCTGCCTGTGGCTTGGATGAGCATACACTTTGTTGTGTAACAAACTGGCTGGACAGGCAGGTCCAAAGAGTGGTGGTGAATGGAGTTAAAACCAGTTGGTGGCCAGTCATAAGTGGTGTTCCCCATGGATGAGTACTGGAACCAGTCCTGTTTAATATCTTTCTCAATGACCTGGATGAGGGGATTGAGACACCCTCAGTAAATTTGCAGATGACACCAAGCTGGGTGGATATGTCAATCTGCACAAAGGTAGGGAGGCCCTGCAGAAGTATCTAGACAGAGTAGAGTGATAGGCAAAGGACAGTGGTATGAGTTTCAAGAAGGCCAATTGCTGGGTCCTGCACTTTGGCCACAACAACCCCCAGAAGCACTACAGACCTGAAGATGAATGGCTGGAAAGCTGCTTAGCAGAGAATGATCTGGGAGTGTTGACTGATAGCTAGATGACCATGAACCAGCAGTGTGCCCAGGTGTCAAAGAAGGCCAATGGCATTCTGGCCTGGATCAGAAATGATGTAACCAGTAGGACGAGGGAAGTGATTTTACCCTTGTACTTGCCATTTGTGAGGCCGCATCTCAAGAACTGGGTTCAGTTTTTGGTCCCTCACTACAAGGAGGACATTGAGATGCTAAAGCATGTCCAAAGAAGGGCAACAAAGCTGGTGAAGGGTCTAGAGCACAAGTCTTATGAGGAACTGCTGAGACAATTGGGGTTGCTTAGCCTGGAGTAAGGAAGGCTGAGAGAAGATGTTCTCACACTCCACAGGTACCTGAAAGAAGGCTGTAGAGAGGTTGGGGTCAGTCTGTTCAACCAAGTAGTAAGTAATAGAACAAGAGAAAATGGCCTCAAGTTGCATAAAGGGAAGTTTAGATTGGATATGAGGAAGAAATTAATTACCTAACAGGTTATCAGGCATTGGAATGGCTTGTCCAGGGCACTGGTTGGAGTCCCTAACCCTGGATGTATTTAAGACATAGTGCTTAGGGATACGACTTAGTCAAGGACTTGTCAGTGGTAGATCAATAATTGGACTCTGTGATTTTAAAAGTTTTTTCCAATCTAGGAAATTCTGTGATTCTGTATATATATATCATTTTATTATTATTTTCATTAAAGCTGTTTTAGTTTTCTCTTCTAATCCATAAGTCTCTCTTCCTTCTCTTCCCCTTTGGGAAGGGAGAGGGGTTAATAGTCAGCATCTGTTATAGTTCTAGTTGATGGCCCTGACCCTAAACCTTGACAGCTGCTAATAGCCTCCCAATATATAATTTGTCAGGTTGTGCTGCTGTGTTCTCAGAAGGCTGTAAGAAAAAACAGCAGCCTGGAGCCAGGAAAATGCTAATTAAGGTGTTAAGGCCAAAAATGCTAGTGGTGAAATATGAAAAAGAAGAGGAAAAGCAGCAGCTCTGTCCAGCCTTTAAAAATGACATCAGAAAAGCTTTGGGGAATATTTTGAGCAGTTTCAGTAAGACAAGAGATCTGAGAAGTGTCTTCCAGGAGCCAGTGTTGGCCAGGATACCCCTCTCTCAAATGCAGCAAGAGAGCGGGAAACACACTTGAGGGTTCCCAGCAGGCGTGACAAAAGGTGAGAGGCAGGGATATACATGCTACACTCAGTCCTTTGTCCATGCACCTCTTTGTGTGTACATCCTCCCCCTTTCCATCCTTACTCAATCTGGTTTACCTATAAGTTGTGCTTGTCTGGATAAATCCATAAGCATCTCCTTTACATGCTGTAGTTCAGACTCTGAAATTTATCCCTTCAGAAACTTGGCTTTTGTACTTTTTTTTTTTTTAGCTACAAAATATGTGACTTTTAAGTAGGTCATTGAATTTCTTCACAACTCAACTGCTTTCACGGAGGCTTATTATTTTACTGTGTGCATCTCAATAGGAATATACAGGATTTCAGAGTCAGATGGCATGTTTTCATTTTCAAATACTGAATTTCCTCTTTTGTGACTTATGGAGTTGAATGTTATTATAAATTGAGCTCCTATATCTTTTTGCTGTGCTAACATTTCTCTTTCCCTTATACCACTCCTTTTTTCTCCTGTCCCAATTTATTAGGTTTATTTTTTCTGTTGGGAATGCCTGTATTTCACCACAAGCCTTTTCATTTTTCTCTCTACTGTCCTCTCCTTTATAACTTCCTGCTCCGGTGTTTATACCAGTCCCTTGCTCACTCATCTTCTCTCTGCTTTTGCCAGGCTTCCATTTTCTCTTCCTTCACATTTAAATATTCACAATTTCTAAGTGCCTTAATTAAATTGCCTGCTTGAAAAAATTGGTCCAGATGCTTCCTGGTTTTCAGAGAAAATGTGCATCAGAGATGGTAGAACCTGTCCATAAATTAACATCTATTCTTGCTTTTACAAACTTTGTGACTAATTCTTGTCTGTTTTGGTTACATGCTGTAAAACATCTGTATTGCATTACACTGAAAAAAAAAAAAAAAAAAGAATATGGTCAAATGAGAACAGTTTGAGTTTAGAGTCTCTTTTCCTTCAGCATGTTATGCCACAATCTGTCAGCAGAAAGTCAAAGAACAGTTCCTAGAAGTCCAATTTTTAAACTTTTAGAACAGTCAACACACAAACATAGCCTGTCAGCTTCTCTACTGGATTATTGCTGATGGACCTAATATAGTTTCAGTCAGCTTCTGGCTTTGGACAAAGATGTTCAGGACTTCAGTAGACTTAGTTTTTTCTGCTCATCTGCTGAGCAACCTGCCCTCTGATCACTGAAAATAGAAGAGGAAATCAACTAGAAAGACACAAAAACTTTTGCAGAAAAAGGAAAGGGAGTATTTTGTTCTTCACTCAGAAAGGTTTTTTAGACATTTGGCTGAACTGGTGCTTATTTTTAAAGGCTTAATGGCCATTTGAAAACAGAATTTTAGATCAAATACAACATTCTTCATCAGCATATGTTATGGCATTTAGCTGAAAAGAAATGTGTGTGTGAGTGAAGGAAACATCTGAGTTTTTAATCTGATTCATGAACCAACTATTTTCACTGCTCTGGAGAATGGTGAGCACTTCTGATATTAGCCGTTTTCCAGAAAGAAGAGGAAAGTATACAATTATGATCAGAATTGGCTATCCTGATCTCACATTTTGTAAAGTTATGAGACTTTTCACATCATATTATTTCCTTCATAAAATAATTCATATATCTCTTTGCATTTGTTCCAGGTTATTTGTTCATTTGTTCTGGATCAGCTTTCTAATCACGTTCCCCAAGACAACAAATTTGTGCCAGGAATATTAAAGATTCAAGCTGTCAACAGATTTCACAGATGTTGTGGTTTAAGAGTGAACAGACTAAGTGGAGGGACAGGTGGTAACCCCAGGAACCTGAGGAGTCAGAGGGCAGCTGTGACCCCCTCCCCTTCCCTGACACACTCCACAGAACAAGTAGACAGGCAGTTCAGGGGGGGCTCTTCCTTCCTGGACTCTGCTTCTGCACGGGCATCTCAGCAGGGCTGGGCCTGACGCCACATGTGCCACACAACCCATCACCACTCGAGAGAGGGTTCTGGATCCTCCTTCTACTCCTTTCTTCTCCTTTCCCCTGTTACTCATTGCATTTGTTATGGTCTTAACTTCCAGTCCTGGGTGAGGCAGTTTTGTTTTCCCTTCCTCCCCTTTTTATCTTCCCCTGGGAGGATAAATCCAGCTCTGGGTTTCATGTGGTGTTGCCCTGAGCCTTAAATGGAGACAATAGACTTTTGGACATTGATCCCTTCACTGGAGAGAAAACTAAACTTATCCATGTCTTAGGTATAAATACTTATAGTGTGTCTGAGAGAGCTCAGTCTGTTGTATTCAAACATTCATTTAAAGCTTTACTAAAAAGAACTGTCAATGCTGTACACGTTTCTGGCTTAGCTCCTAACTTATGATATTCAAATATTATTTTTTTAAATAATGAAATTTTACTTACATACCAAGAAGTACAATATCTTTTCTATTCAATGTAAATTAAATCAATATTTTAGACTCTCATTTGAAAGTGTTCTTGATAAGTCTTTTATTACTGCCACATTCTTGACTTGTGTAACAATTCCCTAGGAGCCCTTACTTGCATGTCTGCATTACATTATCTCTGAGTTTTGCTTAAAAATTTCTCTTTGCTTTGTTGTTTTGCAGTCAGGCAGTCCAGAAAGAAAACATCCTCATTGCTATTGACTGCTCAGACTTGACAAGGAACTTGGGGCAGAGCCTCACTTATACCACAGAGAAGGACTTTATGCCTTTTAGATTTGGTTATTGGCAAAAGCTGGATTATACATTTTCCATCCAAACCAACTGATTGTCCAGATTAGAGAGACTTTGGTAAAAGGAAAGGCACTTCTTTCTTGTCACTTTCTTGCTGAGGTCAGACTTTCAGTGTATATCTCTTCAATTTTATGCACTGTAACTCAAGTAACAAGAGACTTTTAACTCAAAGTTCATGAATTCATAAAACTAAGAAATATAGCTAGATCTTCCCATGCTTCCAGCTTACACTGGACTTTTGAGGGACTTGTGACATTTGTCTAATGTATCTAAATGAGAACTGAAACAAACAAACAAACTGCACGAAAAAGAAGGTAGGAAGTGCTGCTGATGTAGGGTGGGTGCCCTGTGCAGCAATGTGCCTCCCTTCTTTACATGAGTCTCTGTCTGCCCAACCCAGAACCACTAAAAACCAAAAAGATAATTCCTAGACAGGATTAATTCCAGTGACAGAACAGCCCAAGCATGGACATTAACCCAGGAGGCCAGGTAAACTCACTTTTGCTCTGAAGAATTTAATTTTTATCAGAAACAAATTACAGTAGTGAAGACGCGAGATATGCATGACTCAAAGTCCATGTTTGGAGGACACATCAGCCCATTACCACAGGAGGTCTGAGCAGCGAGCCATGGAGGCTTTGACAGATGCCAGTATCTGACAGGTATAATCTGCCAACATTGGATATTTTCTGCAGGTACCTACTTTGCTAGAAAGTCCCTTCTAGGTTTTACATGTCCTATAAAACACAAGAAATTTTCTCACTCAAGCATTTCTTTTGACACTGGAGTAACTTCAGACAGTCTTACTATTCAAATGCATATAAAATCCTTTGCTGGATCTTCCCAAGATCCTTACTAGAGGACTAACTTGCAGCAGTAAATCCCACAAGTTTGTTTTCATGTCTTGGGAAACACTTCCACTGATCAGCCATCAATTTGCAATGTTTTAATTCTATTGGAACACTTTTGTTCTTGTACCACAGGCAAGGTCTGAGTCTACTGATTACATTAGCATGGCTAGGAGTTATATGCATCATCTGAGCCACTGCACAACTGTTCATGTGCACACTCAGCTGCCATCAGTGAGGCGATTCAAAGTAACCCCCTCTAATTGCCAACAAAGTTAAGTTTAACATAGCATACATTTATCTTTACTTTAAATTTCCATGCAGAGTTTTAGTACAAATAAGACAATGCATGCTTAAACACTGCTTAAATATCTGTAACTGGATCAGATGCTTGAGAAAATTACTTCCCAGTACCTCTGAGGATGAATTTTGGGTGCTCACCCTGTAAGTCCTATCTACTAAGACACCACTTTTCTTTGATTTTAAGGTGGTATGAAGTCACAACCTGCTATATCTCTTACCCTACACAGGTTCAGTGAGACAAAATCATTGGGCTATAAACATAGTGACTGAAGAGTAACTTGAATTTGTAGAGATGATGTGCAGTGCTTCTGCGAGCTTCTGTAAAATGTCTCTACAGCCTCTGAAGAAATGCATTCACTTCCTGTAGGCTTGTCTTTCAGTGCATTTCAGAAAGTCATCCAGCAGAAGCATAGACATGGCCCAACTAGTGCACCTGCTCTAGTGATCCTGCTAAAATACACTTAGAAAATAATTCCGGAGAATACCTCACTCATTTAGCATAGGAAGAACTCCATATGTTAATATCTGTTTTGACACAAGCCTGCCCTCGTTTTGACTTCTCAGGCAGAGCAGCTATCCAAAACTCAGAGTAGCAAAAGCCATCACCTAGGCATATTTTGGTGCTCATCAACATGAACTGCCAGCACTTTAGCTAACTCTCCTTCTCAGAGAGATGCTCAGCATTTGGTCTGTGATATACTGCACAATGATTTATTGGCTCTCACTGTACGGCAGGATCATTAATCCTTTCCTGGCAGTGGTCTACTCGGTGATGGTTTAAAAACAAATGACAGGAAACAGACTTCCCACCCATATTAAGGTTAATAATGATGCTGTTTGCAGAGAGAAGGACCGTGGATGAAATTTCCTGGAAAACTGCAGTTCTGCTTACATCAGGGTCCTGAGGGTATTGATAGCCTTTGCAGCCTTGATAAGCCTCATCTCAGATTGCCCACTTACTCCTCCTGCACAGGATTCTAGAAGCTCCTTTTAAGCTCATATGTGGTGTAGGCCTGTTTGGCAACTAAGCACCAGCTTGCTCACTGAACCACCACTTTTCATGGGGTGGTGTCCTCGTCTGAGTGCGAACAGAACTTATTCTGTTCAGTGATTTTACTTTTCAGCTTACTAACTGCACTGTCTGAAGTTAGCATATTTTCACAGACAGCATCTGTTTCTAGCAGTGCTAACAGATGATGCCTATAGTTACTACCAAGTATTGTTATGCAGAATTGTTACAGCAGGACCCCTTTCAATCATCTACCAAAGGTCTTGGGAGTCCGGGGTGGTCCCCACCAACTAGAAGTTAGCCAACATTTCTCCAATTTACAAGAAGGACATGAGGGAAGGCTCAGGAAACTACAGACGTCCTCTGACCTAGGTACTTGGAAAAGGACAATGCAATGATCAGGCACGATCAACATACACTCACAAAGTCCTGTTTAACTCATTTGGTATATTTCATTGATAAGGTCACTTGCATAGTGTATGAAGGGAAGGAAGAGTATGTAGTTTTTTTCTGTATTTTAGTAGGGCTTTTCATACCCTGCCTCACAGCATTTCATACTGTCCTTCACACCATCCTTCTGGATGAGTTGTACAACTGTGAGATGAGCAGATAAACAGTGTTCTGGGTAAAGAACTGGCTGAACAGCAGGGATCAAGACATTATAGTGATGCTATATCTCGTGCGTAACTGGTCACAAGTGGTGTTCCTCAGGTCTCAATTTCAGGGCCATTTTTGTTCAGTATTTTTACCTGGACTTGAATGCGCTATTCACAAGTTTGAGGATGATACTAAACTGGGAGATGCTGTTGACAAGAGGCCTTACAGACAGATTTGGATAGACTGGAGCACTGGGCAATCATCAATGGAATGAAATTTAACAGGACCAAATGCTGGATCCTGTATAAGGGGTAGAGTATCACTGGGAAAAAAATATAACTTGCAAGATGAGTGGCTGGATAACAGCCCCAGAGAGTGGGATCTGGGGGTGCTGACTGACAACAGGCTAAATACAAATCAGCAGTGTAACATGGCATCCAAGAGGGTAAACTGCACCCTGGGGCAAATCAAACATAGTATAACAAACTAGTCAAAAGAGGTGATGTTCCCACTGTGTTCAGCATTGGTTTGGCTCACCTTGAGTACCGTCTGCAGTTCTGGGCCTTGCAATTTAAGAAGGATGTTAAAGTACTTGAATGTGTCCAGAAGAGGGAAACAAAGATAGCGAAAGGTTTGGAAGGCATGTCCTACGAGGAGCAGCTGAGGACTCTTGTCTTTTTCTAATTTGGAGGAACGGAGACTGAGGAGCAACCTTATTGTACTGTACAGCTTTATGAGGAGGGAAAGTACTGATCTATTCTCCCTGGAATCCAGTAATAGGATGCATGAGGATGGTTCAAAACTGTATCAGAGGAGGTTAGGAAACATTTCTTTAACAAGAGGGTGGTCAAACAGTGGAACAGGTTTCCTAGAGGTGGTCAAAGACGCATCCTTGTCAGTGTTTTTTTAAAAGACTTTTGCATGATAATATTAATAGCATACTTTAACTTTTGGTCAGCCATGAAGAGGTCAGGCAGTTGGACTAGGTGATAATTGTATGTCACTTCCAACTGAAATAGTCTTTACTATTACTCTACTCTAGTTAAGTCTATTCAGTCTTGGGTCTCCTTCAAATCTCAAGCAGGACCTTGAGCCAAAATAAGTGTTTGGCAGAAACAAAGGTAAAGATTAAAGGTGAGAATGAAGACACCAAGTGGACAAAAAGAAAATAGGCAAAACCCAATCACATGTCTCGTGCTGTTCCTGGGACACATCTTAGAATGGCTGCACAGATAAGTAGCATCATTTTAGCTGTACATTTAATTTCTTTGTCCTCATCAGCTTTCTGTGTATAACCTCAAGAACCAAACAGCCAGATTAACAGGCTGTGTCATTAAGAGCAAAGCTCTTACTGGGCTCAGACATGTGAATAATCAGCTGGATTCCAGATACAGACAGTGTCTCATGCCTGGTTTCTTTTACCTAGTGAATCCTTAGTCTCAGCACTTTCAGTGAAAGCATTTTATACCCTTCACTAGAGTACACTGAGTGTTTTAGATGTCTGTTTCCTGACACTTTGAGGCACACACTAATGGCATCTGATAAAAGATGTCATTGACTTTCATTCAGCTAAGTAATTTACTCAGCACTGCACCTTTTTCTTCTATCCATCTGCTACTCACTTGCACACAAATCTAAGTGCTCCTCCAGTCTCACTTATTTATGTGCATCTCACTATTTTTGTCTAGAGTTTGACAATGGTGATGAAAGGGTCAAGTGTTTATGGGTAAGAATCAGGAAAAAGGACAATAAGGCAGATACCATAGTGAGAGTCTGTTAGAGACCACCAAACCAGGATCAACAAGCAGATGAAATATTCTGTAAGCATCTGGGAGATCTCTCACGATCACTACCACTTGTTCTCATGCAGGACTTCAACTTACCAGATGCCTGCTTCAAATGAAATACAGCAGAGAGGAAACAGTCCAGGAGGTTCCTGGAATGTGTGGAAGAGAGCTTCCTGACAAAGCTGGTAAGTGAGCCAGATAGGGAAGGTGCCCAGTCAGTGAGTGAGCTGACTAGGGAAGGCACCCAACTGGATGTTGTTTGCAAGCAGAGAAGGACTCATCAGTGATGTAATGGTTGAAGGCCATCTTGAGACTGATCATGAAATGATAGGTTTTGATTCCTGGGGAGCTAAGGAGTGGGGCTAGCAGAACTTCTATAGGGCAGACTTTGGCCTCTTTAGGGGTCTGGTTGATACAGTACCTTGGGAGGAATCCCTGAAGGGCAGAGTTCAGGAAAGCTGTGTATTTGTCTAGAACACATTCTTAAAGGTGCAGGAGCAGACTGTCCTCATGTGCTGGCAGGAAAGAAGACTAGCCTAGCTGAACAGAGCTTTTACTGGAATTCTAATGAAAAAAATAATAATAAAAAAAAAGAGAGTTTATGACATTTGGAAGAAGGGACAGGTAACTCAGGAGGTCTACAAGGATGTTGTGAGATTATGCAAGGAGAAATGAGAAGGACCAAAGTCCCAAATGAAAATTAATTTGGATATTGTGGTAAAAGATAATAGAAGATATTTCTATAAATGCATGAGCAACAAAAGAAGGGCTAAGGAGAATCTCCATCTTTTATTGGATGCAGGGGGAAACATAGTGACCAAGGATGAGGAAAAAGCTGAAGTACTTAGTGACTTCTTTACCTCAGTCTTTAACAATAAGACCAGTTGTTCTTAGGCTATCCAGCCCCCTGAGCTGGAAGACAGAGATGGGGAGCAAAATTAAGCCCTTTTAATCCAAGGGGAAATGATTAGTGAACTGCTACACTGCCCAGGTTTATGAGGCCAACTGGGATCCACCCAAGGCTATTGAGGGAATTGGCAGAAGTGCTCATCAAACCACTTTCAGTAATTTATCTGTAGTCCTGGCTAACTGGTGACGTTTGAAAATGTCACACTCATTTACTAAGGGCCAGAAGAAGGATCCAGAGATCTACAGCCCTGTCAGTCTGACCTCAGTGCCAGGGAAGGTTATGTAGCAGATCATCCTGAGTGCAATCATGAGACACATACAGAACAAACAAGGGTCCAGGCCCAGCCAGCACAAGTTTATGAAAGGTGAGTCCTGTTTAAAGAACCTCATCTCCATCTATGACAAGGTGAACTGCTTAGTGGGTGAGGAAAAGGTTGTGGATGTGTCTATCTGGACTTCAGCAAAGCCTCTGACACCATTTCCCAAAGGTTTCTCTTGGAGACACTGACTGGACAGTACAGTCTTCACTGTATGGAAAACTCACTGGATGGGTGAGCCCAAAGAGCTGTGGTGAATGGAGCTAAATCTGGTGACTGATCAAAAGTGATGTTCCCCAGGGCTCAGTTTTGGGGCCATTCTTGTTTAACATCTTCATCAATGATCTGGATAAGGGAATTGAGTGCACCCCCAGTGAGTCTGCAGATGACACCAAGCTGACTGGAAGTGTTGATCCACTTGTTATAGGAAAGCTCTACAGAACGACCTGGACAGGCTGGATGAATGGGCTGAGGACAACTGTATGAGATGAGACTGTATGAGATTCAAAAAGTCTAAATGATGGGTTCTGCATTTGGGTCACAACAACCCCATGCAGCGCAATAGGCTTGGGAAGAGTGTCTAGAAAGTTGCCTGAAGGAAAAGGACCTGGGGATTCTTTATATCTTCATAGAATCCTGAAATCATAGAATTTTAGATGTTGGAAGGGACCTCCAGAGATCATCGAATCCAAGACCCCTACCAGTGCAGGAACACCTAAGGCAGGCCACACAGGAGCAGATCCAGGAGGGTCTTGAGAGTCACTACAGAAGAATTTTTCTGAAGAATTCTGGATGTAGGTCAAAATCTTCTGAATGCTTTCCTGTCGTATTGATTAATGAACTCAAAGGGTACATAAAACCAGAGCTGGATTTCTAATGTGTGTTCATCTATTAAAAGACACCAGCAATTTCCACTTCAATGTAATGTTGCACAGCTGAAACTCCAGCAGGCTTTCTACTCAATCCCTTGATGATGTCAACCACATATCTTTCTGGAATAGAAATTCCGTTAAATCTGTGCTAATACATGTTTTTCAGGGGGACACTGCTGGGGGCTAGTTCATCCATAGTAGATTGTCATCCATTGGTTACCAGAAGGCCACAGGGCCATGGGAAATGATTCATACCATCTTTATGGTATGAACGCAGCTGTGAGGATAAGGTGATATATAGGATGTTCTGAGGATTGTCAGAAATCTGAAACATTTGGAAAGCACTGGTCTATGAGCAATATCTGCCCATCAAATATTAAATTTATTGTTGTTTAGGGGACAGATGTACAAGGGTTAAACCCACTGAAAAATGGAAGTAGACCAGCTCAGAACTCGCACACTGAGTTTTTCTGTAGTGAGCTCCTTTTCTGAGCATCCAGACTCTTTTTCACTATAGAACTTCTGCTCTTCCACTCCTCTTGCAAATGATAGATATGAGGACATTCAACTCGTATCAGAAATTCAACTTATATCAGCAAGACACTTATGGACCTTACCACAGAGGAAGAAAAACTCTCCTCAGAAACCATCATCTCAGAACAATGTAGTACAAAATCAAAGTGTTTGCAAAATGAATGTAGTGCAAAGTCAAAAAGCTTAGTGTTATGCACTTTTAACTGATTACTATTGGGACATCCTTTTCCCAGCAAAGAATCATAGAATTGTAGAACTACAGAATCTTAGAATAACAGAAATTTTGGTTAGAATCGACCTTTAAAGATCACATAGTCCAACTCCTGACACCGTGGACAGGAACATCTTTCACTAGATCGGGTTGCTCAAAGACACATCCAACCTGACCTTGAAAACTTCCAGGGATGCAGCATCCATAACTTCTTTGGACAACCTGTTCCAGTGTCTCATCATAACAAAATTTCTTTTGTATATCCAGTATAAATCTACTCCCTTTCAGATTAAAACCGTTGTCCCTTAGCAGGTCCCTGTAGGTCCTGGTAAAAAGTCTCTCTATGTCTTCCTTATAACCCCCCTTTATGTATTGAAAAGCCACAATTAGGTTTCCCCAGACCCCTCTCTTCACCAGGCTGACCAATCCCAACTCTCTCAGCCTTTTCTTGTAGGAATGGTGGAGCCCATCGAACATTTCTGTGGCTTTCCTCTCAACCTGCTCAAACAGATCCATGTCTTTCTTGTTCTGGGGACCTCATAAATGGATGCAAGAATCTAGAAATCTCATGACAGTGGAGTAGAAGGAGAAAATCACATCCCTCAATCTGCTGGCCACACTTCTTTTGTTGCTGTTGGTTTTCTGGGATTGCTGGCTCACGTTAAATTTTTCATCCATCGATATCCCAAAGTCCATCTCCACTGGCTGTTCTCATTCAATTTATCCTTCAGTCTGTACTGATACTGGTGATTTTTCCCAACACAGGTTCAGGGCCTTGTACTTGCTTCTGTTGAACTTTGTGAAGTCACAAAGGCCCACTCCTGCCTGTCAAGGTGCCCGTGGACAGCAACCCCTCCCTATACCACATCAAGTACACCACTCAACTTGGTGTCACCTGTAATTTTGCTAACAGTAACCTTTGTCCCACTGTCTATGCCACTAACGAAGTTATTGAACAGTACTAGTACTAGTGATGTACTCCACTTGTTACTGATATCCATTTAAATGTTGAGCCATTGATGCAGCCATCCAGACAAGTCCTTATCCATTGAATAGTCCATCCATCAAATCCTCTTCAATTATCTGTCCAATTTACCATAACAATTTTGGGTTTTTTTTGAAAACAGGATGACCTATAGAGCACCCCCTGTTTGAAATGCTTATACACCAATGCATGCATCATGGGGAATAAGCAGGAGGAACTAGAGATCTGTGTTCGGTCTCAGGACCGTGATCTCAGGAAGTTATACTGCTCCCCTGTATGCTAATCTGACTCCACCAGATTTTAGAACTCTATTAAATTATGAGGATTGTGGACATGGTTATTACTAAAATATCATATCATTGTTATTATTTTCTAGTGTTTTCACTGTGTGGCATCAGATCAGTCATCAGTGCAGCTATACCAGTCAGACAGCCACCAAAAGTTGTAGAGTGAGTGCCGTTTCCCTGCAACATTCTGCGCTACACTTTGTAATTATCCAGGTTTCACAAGGTCCTATCATATGCAGGAATTGTGCTGCAGCTGTTCAGGCCCCTCAAGCCCCCTCAACAAGGCCTGCTGTTGCGCCAGCCCAAAATCCAAGCACCGCACCTACTGAGACTCTGCAGGCCCCCACAATGAGCCCTGTTGCTGCAAGCACCACAGCTTCTCATACTCCACAAACTCCCGCAATGAGCCCTGCTGCTGCTGCTTCAAATACAAGCACCACAACTTCACATTCTCCACAGACTGCCCCCACGAGCCCTGCTGCTGATGATTCAGTTCTCAAAACAAGCACTGCTTCTGCTCCAACTCCCACAGTAAGCACTGAAGCTGTTCCAACTTCCGAAGCAAAGTCGGCAGCTACACAGATACTGTTGCTACTCTCACTCAAGCTGCACCTGTACAAGTTGCTTCTGTGAGGAAAAGAAAATGAACAAAACAGTCAAGTCCAGTGACAAAACAGGGAGAGGGTCCTCCCCAAGCGGAATCAGAGTGTGAGTCAGAACCAGATGCAAAGCCTGATGCCCTGTAACTGGAAAGAAACACCTAACAAAAACAGATCACCCAGTGTGGTCAGATGATAATGGAGCAGGTCCTTCTACAGCAAACCGATCAGATGTGAAGTCATCAGATATAGAAGTTACCACACAACCTTTATCTATGAAGGAGTTGAGAATCTGAGAAGGGACTATAGCTGTCATGAAGGTGAGCCACTAATCACTTGCCTACTCCGATGCTGGGATACTGGGGCCAAGTCCATCGAATTGGATGGCAGAGAAGCCAGACAGTTGGGATCCCTGGCCAGAGATGCAGGCATTGATCAAGAGCTTGCAAGAAATAGAGGCACTATTAGTCTCTAGAGGCAACTCTTGTCAGATGTAATATCCAGGTACCCCTATAAGGAGGATATCGAATGCCACCCCAAGCAAATGGACCACCATGGAAAAAGGTATCAAGTACCTGAGAGAATTAACTGTGCGACAGGTGATCTATGGTGACAGACTTGTAGTAAACCCTGATGCAATCCCATGTCAGCAACCCATTTGGCGGAAGTTTGTGCAGAGTGCCCCACCAGCCTATTCCCACACATGGTCAACAATGATCTGGTAAACAGATGGTGAGGCACCAACTGTGACTGAAGTGGCCAGGAGAGCACGCCTGTATGAAGACACTGTGTCTGGTCCTTTACAGGCTTGCATGTTAGCCATGGACAGGATAGCTAAGGAAACCAAGAGATCAGTTGAAAAACTGATTGAAAAAATAGAGAGGAGGGAGAACAGATAGAATTCTTCCCCTGAGTGGACCCATGCTGCAGTCACTAGAAGATGCTTTTCTTCAAGACCAGCCAAACAGGAACAGTACATGTCATGACATACCCTGTGGTCTCTTCTCTGTGCCTTTGGAGAGAAAATGAGCAGATGGGGTGGAAAAGCTACCTCTGCTCTACAGGCATGAGTATTCTTCTTACAAGGTAAACCAAAGAGAAGAGAGAATTCTTCCAGGAGAGAGGCTGCTCCAGTCCACTATGAGCCAGTCCACTATGAGTCCACTTCGGTCCAAGTACATGGGCCTCAGGTCAAAACATGAATAGGGGGAATGAAAATATGATTCCTGTAGTTAATACGAATCCTGTGAACAGTATAAATCCCATAAACGGTGTAATTCCTGTGATCTACACATACTCTGTTAGCCAGGTAAACCATGTGAACTTTGTGAACTACACAAACCCAGTTGTCAATTATGGACACTACCCCTTGGAATTAGAGGGATCTTGCCACCAGCCACGTGGAGGAGAGGGACAACAGAATTTATTGGACTGAGTGGATTCAATGACCTGACATGTTAGAACCATAAAAGTATAAAGCCTTAGCAGATACTGGTATCTACCCTGTTGCCATCAAATAATAGAGGGACTGAATCTGTTATTATTACTGGAGTAACAGGAGAATCTCAAGAACTGACTGTACTAGAGGCTGAAGTAAGCCTAATTAGGAATAAATGCAAAAGGCACCGTACAGTAACTGGTCCAAATGCTTCATGCCTCCTTGTCATAGACTTCCTCAAGAAGGGGTATTATAAGGACCCAGAAAGGTATCAATGGGTCTTTGGTATAGCAGCGGTAGAGACTGAGGACAAGGAACAGCTGACTGCACTGTCTAAACTTTCAAAGGAGTCAACCATTGCGGGTAAGATGAGAGCTGAGGATCAAAAGGTGCCAATTGCTATTGAAACAGTGCATCAATGACAATATCGCACCAACCAAGACTCTGCAGCTCCTATCCAGAAGCTGATTCTTCAGCTAGAGCATCAAGGGGTGGTTAGGAAAACACATTCACCTTTCAACAGTTCTATATGGCCAGTGCGAAAATCTAGTGGAGAATGGAGACTAACAGTGGACTATTGTGGTCTGAATGAGGTCACACCAGCGATGAGTGCTGCCATGCCGGACATGTTTGAACTCCAGTACGAACTGGAGTCAAAGGCTGCTAAGTGGTATGCTACCATTGACATTGCTAATGCATTTTTCTCTGTTCCTATAGCACCAGAGTGTAGACCTCAATTTGCTTTCACTTGGAGAGGTGTCCAATACACCTGCAATTGACTACCCCCGGGGTGGAAACACAGCCCTACCATTTGCCATGGACTGAGCCACACT